>JABMBR010012834.1:0-36064 GCA_018881525.1 Meteorus sp. PSUC_FEM 10030008 | reverse complement strand
AATATGAAAAAAAATGAAGAAGAAGAGGGAAGATGAGCGGGAAAGAAATTCCAAAGAATGAACCTTCGTGGAGAATGAGAATAAAAAGCTGCGGATGGAAAAGAAGAAATTGGACCATTCAATGCTCCACTCGGTAATTGGAAAGCGAATTTCGGCCTATCACATACACCCACACAGATACAAAAATATATATATGAAAGTAGGGTTATATATGTCAACAGCTTGGCGAAGAGCAGCCCAACGTTCTTCCGCTTATCGGATAATTACTGCGATGGGTTTTTGTGATGTGAGGAGGAGCTGAATATACTCTACCACCCCCGCTCTTCTTATTCTCGCGCGAACACAATCGTTGAAGGAAGAGTGGGAAAAGAAATTGGAAAGAGAAAGCCTCGTTACAAAAAGTCAAGTCGGATCAGAGAGCCTGAGGGGTTGGGATAGAACGCACGTGGGGTGTTGAGAATGAAGACGTTAGATTAGCGTCATCTCGAGTGATAACGTTAATTTTTCCTTTTACTCTATCTTTTTTTTTCATTTTTTTTTCTTTATTTTTAGTATAGCGGCCTTGAGCCCCTTATACAAACGACTGCTATATAACCGCTACCGACTTTCTCCGTCTTCAGCTTATATACCGTATAATCGTGTCTTTGAAATTGGGATAGTAATTTCGAAGAAGAAAAAGGAAACGTTAAAATGGAATCAAAGCTTCTGGGCGTTTGGCTCTATTGCATTTTTATGTTATTGGTGATTCTGATTGGGGGGAGATATTATTGAGATGCTCTATATGTAAGAAGTGTCAATCAGAGTTATTTATCAAGTTGTTGAGATTTCGTTAAGAATGGTTGAAGGATCGGTGAGGACATGGAACAAATGGTGAATCATTGTCATTTTTATTCATCGCATAATAGGATTATTAATACGGAGGTGGTTCATTAATATTCAATGCAAATTGTGTTTGATAAACAATTATGATGATAAATAGTTTGACGGAATTATCCATAACGAAGATATTCAAATAGCATTTTAACAAACGTAATGAATGGAAAGATGAAAATGAATTCAACTCATCTGCTCAAAGTCTTCTTCATTTTCATTTCATTTCCCATTTTACCGTTATATTGCATAGTGAATATACGCGAAAGCTTGACGGGATGGACGTACGAGAGGAGAGGTAATGGCTTGGGGACAATTTTACGCGAAGGAAAAAAATAATTGGCAGACGTAGTTGGAAAGCATGACAGTCGTACTTTGTCCATCCGGAGTCTCGTTAAGCAAAAATAATGGAGATTATTAAAAAAATCTCTTCTTTCCAGGTTTTCTTCTCGTCTCCGCCTTTTTCACTCCATCTTCTTCTTCTGAAACATTTACCTTGTGTGAAAAGAGTAAAATCATTATATTCCAAATGGAACAACATCGTTAAATAAATTTCGATATAGAGGAGCAATCTTTGTTGAAAAACAAAAAAAGAAAAATTGAGGCCATACAAGTTTTTGAATTTTTCTCTGATTGGACGCGTCCGGACAACTACGACTGTCCCATCGTGACATCGCAACGTCATTAATTAAAGTCCGCATGTCTCCACCTACATTCCAGGAACGCGAAATAACGACCTGTTCTCATTTCTTGCATCTCTACCTCTTCATCTAGATATATATCTTTACTTCATCGAGTCACCTCGTCCAACTACTTCTTTGTCGTTGTTCAGCGGGACGTGGCCCTTAGAACATATTGCAAACACTACTTACTGCTTTTTTATTTATTCCCGTTAGGAACCTTTGGAGACCTTTCAAAGTGGGTTCAGAAAAATGGTTACGAATAACTGTGATAGAAACAAAATTATCAGTACCTTGCGGCATGTTGATGGCGATTCCCAGAAACCACAGAGCAAATATTCATGTTATAATCGTATGAAGAGTATCCAATACGAATAGGGAAACCAATCTTATGAACATCTGTTAAATGAAATAGTACAAGTCTGTTCACGCATAAATTGAATAAACTCATAAGCATAATAAACTGATGTTGTACCATGTACGACACAAGAAAAATTATGATATGAGACTTGCTTCGATGTTATCTATCACTTCACCGGGTTCCATGCAAGTCGCGTCTAGTTTTACCGACTATATAATACGCATTGACCTTGATGTTAAATTATCTGTTCAAAATATGGGTGGTAGATAAATGTGATGTTGATACAGCTGGTGTACTTCCCTGTCGATGAATGAGGGCTGCTATCTCTGCTGGTATAAATATGCAATGAGCTATCAGAATAATTCATTTTCTTCATCGAGCTCATCTATAAAATCAGATGAAATGTTGAGAAGTCTATGCCATGTGGCTTTGGTGTGGCAGTTCATAATTGGGACAACTATTAGTGCACCCGATTCAATAAAGTTCCATCCGGGCGATGAAGGTGATACATGCAAACAGCAGTTTTGACTTATTTCCAAGCGGCACAATAAAATCCTCATTGGAATCAACATGTGCATTGGATTTTCACAGTTATATTCCGAACGAAAGATGAACAGGGTGTCGAGATGACCATACCTATGAGAAAGGTAGATTCATTCTTGGCGAACGAAAATGTTCCTGTGTGGCTTGTGCGGAAAAAAGAGCCCGATGTACTCATTTCACGTAATCAGGTATGTGCAACATTTACAGCTCTGAATTTTCTCACACTCAAATACCGAATTTCTGCTCCTACCACTCAGTTGATGAAGTCAATCGGAAGTTTCACTACGTATCAAAACAGTAATCTCTCATCGGCAGCGGTCTACTTCCATGAATTCAAAAAATTCGTGAGTAGATATCCTGATAGTATTACAATGTTGAGTTTTATTTGTTCTTTGCTCTCAAGATGAAAGGAACCCCTCCCAATTTTTAGTATGGTACAATTGATGCTCGTTATTTCATTGATGGGGTTTTCTTCGAAGACACTAAGGAAATTATTGAGATATCGAGATATATAAGTGTTGGTATTTCCGAACGTCATCCCGATCTACATGGACATGGTCGATCCAGGTCAACAGATAGAAAAATGCTTAATGATGGATTAGAAAGTAGAAGTGAATCAGCAGTCAGACTACGACAAAATCCCCAACAAATTCACTATATACAAATATTGGTGATCATCAGTAGTGATCTCCTGATGGGAATGTAAGAACAGGACTAAGTTTATATACCTAAAAATTATGAGTTAATCCTTCCATTCATTAAAATCTGATGTTTCTGTCTGATCACGTAAATGTATTTGATTATTAGAGAGCGTGATTTCAAGAGTACCATCAACGTCATTCACAATGTGTTAATATTATTCAATAGTGTTGACATGTTATTTTCAAAATTGGTTGAGTTTAATATCAGAGTAAATATTGCTGGAATAATTGTTGTAACGGTGAGTATTCACAGGGAAATATTCTCCATTCTTTTTCATCTCACATTATCATTTGGTAAACTGTTCATAAATGCAATCTTGACCAACAGCACAGTCGGGCACTCTCTCTATATGCTGCTTGTTACAAGTCTCAGTATGCTGATGCGAATTGCATCAACGTTGCCACCAGATTCTACTTACAAAGATTTTCGTCAGAGATCCCGCCTGATTCTTACAACATGGCCATTTTTCTTACAAGGTTCAATACCAGATTGTTTCCTTCTATTCGAAAACAGTTCTCCATTCACTCTTTGATAATCTTTATATTTTCAGTGAAGAGATAGGAATGAGAAATTTATTTACACGATATAAACTGGGCGGTAAGTCCCTGAAGAAAAATTCCGATTCAACTGAAACCACATTACTGTTGCAAATACTTTTCAATTCCTACACTGCGAATTGGATTCACATGTATTCTGATTTCAGGTCTGACAAGTTTGCCCACATATGGCATGTACTATACGAGGGATATGGGAAAAACTGAAAAACCTGTGATTGCTGCCACACATCAAGAATATTTTGGAAGTTTTGCGATTGTTGCTCATGAAATGACACATGGGTGAGACGTCCAATTCTCAAAAAGTGACTGACTCAATTCCGCAGTTCGAACCTGCACTTTAATACTGGTCTTTTCCAGACTGGAAGTTTTATCACACGACAAACCGTCGTACCACACCAAAGATAACGATCAATGTAGATATATTATGCAGCCTGAGGGCTATTATTGTGAAAATTGTTTATCATGGAGTCCTGCTACCATAAAAATCTTGCAGAGAATATTTAGGTAAGTTTTTCCAACTTGGGAATCATCTGAAATTCACCGGAATTTGTTCTAAATTCTAGTGCACGTGATCACTGTTTCTACGTCAATAAACCTCGTTCTCTGGAGAAACCAGGACCTTGGGAAATTCAAACCGCTGATGAACAATGTCAGTGTTTTGGATATGAATCAGAAGGAAGTCCGAAACAGGTTGGCGTCTTTCCACTGATTGAACTTGCTATTGGTTCTGAGAACACTGGCCGATGTCTTTCCACTTCAAACAATAACTGGATTCTCTCTTCTAATTCCAGTCGTTGATGAAAAGAATTTGTGGTATACCTACAAAAGAAAGATGTGTTGCACCATTAACATGTTACGATAGCAAATACAAATCTTATAAACTGCCTTTTCCTCTGGACGGAACACTATGTGGGGAAGATACTGATGGTGTAAAAAAGGTAACACATCAATTGTAATTCGATCACCTGTACCCAGGTCAATAACATCGTTATCATTTCAGGTTTGTTGGAATAAGAAATGTGTGCCAATTCAGGAACATGAAAGGCCAGTGGTTTGAAATTCAAAATTTGCAGTGGATTGCACAGAAGTTCCTCCATGAATTTCATGTGCAGTCCATTTCATCTCACCTGATGCATTCCATCATGCTCATCAGAATCTATTCAAATACCCTTATACAAAATACACTTTGTAACATATTCCACAGTCATAAATTCATCATTGGCGCTATCGATAAAATGATTCCATCATGGATACCATTGTCGATATATTTACAAACAAGTCATAATTTTATTTTATAACTTCTCGATAAATAAATATCCTGGAGCTATGAAAGCATGGATAAAAGTAGGAATCGAAAATTTTCAACACTATTGGGAGCGATAAATATTGATGTAATAAACAATAGTGTTATACATTTGAAAATTTGGTGGTGCATCATTGTATAGTGGTGGTAAGCACCAAGTGGAATTGTATCGATAGTTGGCGCATAGTGTGCGAGAGTTTCATGGGTCAAGTGCGATATATATGTTGATGTTGTGGTGGCGAATGTTATCATGATAATCGCAGCTCGATAATATTTGCCAATAAATTTCCACCACCGATAACCAAGTGAATTTATATTATTCGAGCTGCGATTTTATATTATTACAGCTGATCATGAACGTAGTGCACTGTTACGACATTCTCCACGGGGCCGATTCGTTATGTTTTGTTATTTCACCACAAAAAAAAAACCTGACGGCGCCTTGAAATCCTTTGAAAATGTATCATATCTTGTCTTTCTGACCCTTTCCTTGGCGGTGAGTAATTGTTTATAGTAGAAATAGAGAGCATATAATTAGGAAACGTATTTAATCATTCAGGGAATATCTTGGCCCTTAATATGATGAGAAACTCTTATTTATCGCTGTTTTCAACATCCATGAGATATCGTCATCATCGGAGCTTAATCGCGTAATAAAATGTTTTTGTCTTGGCTGTTTGTCTACTTCTTGGATGTTGCCACGTTGCATGCACACAGACTACAAATACCACCACCAATACACACAATGCACTGAGATGAAAACTGAAAGTTTGCACGAAGAAAAATAAATAAATCGTTATGGCCAAGCGCCAGACCTTCTTCATCTCTATTATTTTATCTTTGCTCATTATACGTTATTTTCCTCCCATCTATTATTTATATTTCATTATTTATCTATCCATTTATTTATTCAGCATTTATTGTCCATCCATGATTGTCATTTGATTCAGCAGTTAGATTTCGCAGGTGTAATAAGTAATTGTTGCGCAGAAAATGTCCGTTTTTGATACAGATGAGAAACCATCAGTGATTAAGCAAGATGCTAGGTTATTTGGTATTAAAAAACTATGCAGAGAACAGTTCCAAGGGCCACTTAGTACTTTAACCTTTACGACCTCGTTAAACCAATAGAAAACAGTACTGGAGTGTCGTTTCGTCTCTCGTGCTCACACTCATTCTCCCAGTTTCCCACTCTACTTCTTCCTCGTCATTGTCTCCTTACTACATTTTGTTATTGCTTGTTAAAACATAAGAATCGTTTCGTTTACATAGCGCAATGCACGGTAATACCGGCTGTACGACGAGACAGTAAAAACTAAAAAGTTTTAACAAATAAATTCACGATTCCTATTTTTACATAAAGTAACGATTTGAATATAAATGCCTGATAATATTCACTGATAAGACTATTGAAGCAATCAAGAGTTCCTTTTTTCTCTTGATGGCTTTGAATTCAGAAAAATTCTCATTCACATCCAAAATCGATCGCGAGAAACGTAATAAATACCATAAATTGGTGCAGTGGATTCCGCGTTTCAGTCAATAAATTTTCCTGGAAATGTTTCACGCAATTCATTAATATTCAACATATCCACATTGGATGTGTGAATAATAATCCGATTATTTTACAACCCTTTGCATCTGTTTTACAATTGTGATGAGTAAATATAAATGAAATATCCGCAAACGAATAATATTCAAATGAAATTTCACCAGCAGCAATTCAAACAGCATTTGAAAATATTATGTATAATCAATGCCACATGGAAAAGCACAAGTATGATCTCCCAATGGTGCAATATTTAATTGTGCTCTTCTGGGCAATATAGTGACAATTATTGCACATCTGTGCAATGGTTGAAAAGTTTAATGCAATATAATAATCATATATATGTTTATTATGGATACATTCACGTGGCTGAGCAGCTGTATAGGCTTATGCTATTTCCATTACATTGGTTTTTGGTATTAACGTGCACAAAATCCGCAGAAAATGATCTGGAAATAATCGGAATTGCATATCGACAATACGCCGAGATTATTTGGCCTCTTGCCAATATCGAATCTCACACATCTAGCTACATAAATAATTATAATAATGTTAATGGTCTCGAATAGATTTTCTGATGAATGTCATGATCAGTTTCGTCATTTCCGTGCATCATTCCCAATGACACCCAAACGTTTATATCTTCGGAAAATGTTTCAAGAGCTTTTCTAGCTGTATATGCAATATTTTCACTATCATCCTCACGTCGGGGGCTCAAGCAATTTATGAATAACGGCTTGATAATCGTTGGTGTCATTCACAGTGTACAGAGCACCATACGACCAATAGTTATATAAAGTTGTGTGCATGTCTATTATTGGTTGAATGTGCTGAATACCAGCCAGGAGCTTCAGCTGCAGTGAATAGGCTTTCTTTGAAATAGTCAGGACATTTGTACTTGTATTCGAGCATCTCCAACCGTTTTACCAATGATTATTTATCCATAATTGAGCTGTTACGTGCACGAACTCAATTTTCAGTGTAAATTGTAATGTGCAATGGGAAACAATTAAATTCACACTGATAATGGTTTTTTGATTGCTTCAAGGATGCGTGAGACATTGAAGGTGAGCAGACGTTCAATTATGGTTATAACGTCCAATTGAGAAAATATAGGAATGTGATGATAGGAAATTTCAAATAGATATTACGAATGTATTTGAGTTCCTTCTGGTCTTCTGGAATATTTTATTTCGGCTTTTGTCATCAATTTTCATCCATTCGATGGAGTTGGAAACGCCGGGACTCAAACGAAATGACAATGATGAGGGAAGATCAGACGGATGGGACGAACAAAAGAGATGTGGTGGTAAAGCTGGGAGGTTCTATGGAGAAGGAAAGAGTAGAAAAATTTAGAAAGGTCCATCGAAAAAGGTAATCCAAGCATATGCGGGTACCTGATTGCCACCGTTCAAGCCAAACTTTTTTTCGTACTTTATCTCTACATCTCTTCACTTTCTTCCGGATTTACAAACACGCCAATACCTCCGCGATGTGTCGCTCACTTTCATCTGAAATAAAAATCATATTTTGTGATCAGTTGGAAAACATCCAATTTTCGTTCAGTTGAATAAACAAGAGAATGTCAATCTTTTCAAAAACTCATCTGTCATAATGATGAAGTGTTTCATTACGTTGCTGCAATCGATTGTCCAAGGTATTGATAGTATATTTCATGTGCATTTCTTTCCTGTAACAATCCGTACATCAATTTAATTCCATTCCCATCACTATTGAACACAAAGAATTGAATATAAGAGAAACGTTGAAAAAAATGATTGGAGTGAACTTTTACCTGATTGGCGAGTGCTGAACCAACGACATTGGAGATGGGCTGACAATCGAATTTGAAAAGACCTGCGAACAATGAAACGACAGTCGATACGTGGACTGAGCTGGGCTTCACCCTTTCTTCCTCGTTCAATTTCTTTTTTCTTATTGTCAGATTTCGCTCCCACTCCCTATCTCTATTCATTTTCTATACAACAAGGATGAAGAATTCTTGTTGTGAACGTAACGTTCCATGAACATTTCTTCGAATTTGTGATTCATTGTAGTAACAATAACTTCCGATCGCGATATGATGAGTGAAGGATTGGTGATCTTCAGAAAAAGCTTTCAAACGATTCAAACGATAAAAAACATTCATGATAAGTTTTTCCCAGTTTCTTCCTCATGAAAATTCAATTCTCCAAAAGATTTCATATCACGAATAAAAATATGAAAATATTGTTTTGCTTCAAACATGAATTTCCCTTAAACTTTTCTGTATCCCAAAACTCCGGACATTCCTCCCCATTCAGCAACTGAACGTGCCAAATAAATAACAATGAATAATTGAAACATTCAACCATGAAATCACATAGGTAGCAAAAAAAAACAGAAATAAGATCTCAATGTGTATTCCGATAATTTTCTATTGTCCATTGAAATCTTTCCAGGTTCCAGCTTCATATAATACAAAGAAAATAAGACTAAAACTAAGCAAATAAAAACAAATAGCCAATGCAAACAGGATGAAAGATAAAGGACTGATGATAAATACACATCGAACACTTTATCCGGATGACAAATTTTCCACCCATACTTGTGAGCAACAATATAAACATAGTGTTCAATGAATATGTGCTTGGGTTGATACGGTCAGGGGGAATTCGAGTGAATGCAAATACATCAATGAATGAAAAAAAAAGTTACAGTATATTCATATACATGAAAGGTAGGTAGAAGAATATAAAATCAGTGACCCCTGTAATTCATCGGGTTTCTTACAGATAAAATCCAAATATATTCGTGCATCATAGATGGGTACTGTTTGATTAACTCGGATCGTTTGATTTGTAGCATAAACCATCTCGTCTGCTACTGCTGACCTCATTCGATAAATTGATTCGTCCCATCTGCCTACAATACGCACCTGCGTTGCCATGATTCATTGCCATGTCAATCAATTTTCATATTAAATTAATGAATTTATTATTTAAATTGAAAATCAACATATATGGGACAAATACCACCAACGTTTTCATCTACAATTGAGTTATGGATATTTATACGAAAGAAATCAGTCAGGTATCTATTCTTGTCCTCGAATGCTTTGAAAAAAATGAAGAATGATTGCAATAATCCGATTGACATGAGACAAATTGAAGAATTCAAACTAAAAATGGAAACATGTATGGAAAATGTTTAATAGGAAAAGTTGTCGCAAATTCAATACAGAATAAAAAATAGAAGGTCGCGTCTAGTTACTCCACCATCACTCCAACTTACCATCACCGCCACCGTTGCCGCGCACAATCGTCATTCCAGATCAATCACAGAGTTCGGATAACGCAATCGGAAAGTCCTTTATATCCAAGGAAACTAAGTTCCAAGGCAATTTGTGTGTCTCTTTGTAAGAAGGGAATAGGCAGAGGAGGTTGAATGCAAGATAGGTGGAGCATATATAGCTGTCTTTATATATGTACAATAAACGAAGTTGCTGTATGTATGCATCAAGTATATACAGAAATAAGTCTATAGGGGTAGCGGAGAATGAACAAGACATTGGGAAATATCGTGTTTATACATAGGGGTTGGAATGCGCTGCGACGTTGCAAGGAAGACTTTACATCGCCGCTTGGGAGACTTGCACTCGCTTTCACCTATCAACAAACACCCATTCATATATACACACATTCTCTTTCTCATCTCAGCTCCAGTCACTTTAAAGCATGGAGGATTTTGTGAGAGGATGAGTATTTTCGGGTGGAATGAAAAAGAGACATGAGAAAGGAGGTTATCACCCCAATAGCAATTTTTGTACAAACGACTCACTCACTATTTTCTTACGCCCTTACCAATGTTATCCACTACATTGTAACATTTTTTTTCATTTCTTTCCCACCTGCCTACTGCCATTCTACCCCTACACACCAATTTCCACCAATTCTTTTTCTGGAAACAAGTTTGTAAAATGCAATTTTCTCACTGGTAGGTTGACAAGTCATCTAATCGTAAGCACGAGGCCGTCTGCACTTGCACGTTTTCCATTTTTCTTTTTCGGCTTCTTTTCCTGTTTCATCTCTGTCTCACTTCTGCCTGCTTCTCTCTGCTGCATACAACAGGTTCATACAGTTGTTTTGCTATTTTTTTCTCGTTGTTTGTAGTCTTTACGTGTGGCATAAGACAGTCTGTTTCTTTCTGTATCGCGGCAGCTTTCTCCCTCTCCCATTTCTTCATGGCTGTGCGTATAGAACAAATCCTGTCACACCCCTCATCGTGTTGCTGATAACGCTTCGCACTCAGGTCGCGAAATGAAAATGGGCATGAGCAATTCATTGTGAGATAGCAGGTTTGTGTTTATTTATGAAAATTCGACAACTCTTCTGAAATTGCATCGCTGTGTTATAAATGAGGATGTTTGTCGGATAATTTGAAAATATTCAAGGTTTATTGATTAGATATTTACTCAGTGCTGTTGCACATTGAATCACTTTAAGAAAAATTCATGAAAGAGAGAATAATTTTGAAAAAATGCTTGTGACAATTTTATATTGATTGGAATCAAAATGAAAGTGATGCCAATACTTCTGAATTCGATGGAATTCATCACGAATTTTTTGATGAGATGATAAATCTGTGATAGTTAAAGTTAGATTGACATAATAGAAGACAGAGAGAAGGAAAAAACGAGTTGTGTGGTATGGTGTGTGTTAATGCAAGGCCAACACCAGTCAGCGGAACGATGAGACAGCAGTTGGGGATGAAATCATGTAACAAACCTGAAATTACGATATTTGCTGGTCCCATGAGAAAATGTGAGAGAAGGGTATCGGAAGCTCGAGTAGCGCTCTATGGTTCTCTCACTTCTTTCATTCAACTACTCGTTCTCCACCAGTCAGCCACCATCATCCCCAACTTGCCTACTATCTCACTGAATCCCAGAGCCAGTCGACCCTCAGTCTCTTCCAATTTTCTCTTAATTTACTGAGTCGAGTATGGTGGTAGAACTGGAGGTGGGATAGTGAATGCCACGAGGGAATTTGGCCCGGGCATCAGAAACGATGCTTTAGTCTTTGCTCGCCCATATTATTTCCACGTCTCGCGTATTCCAAGTGCTACTGAGTCTGCCACCCTCATCTTCCCATTTGTACGATCTTCAACCTATTCTTTCTTGTTCTCTTCAAATGAAAAAATCATTGGGAAAAATGGCCGTAAAACCCTTACCGCACCGTCCAACGTACACTTAATTAGCGTTGTTGGTTCTTCGACTTTCATTATTTTACATTCATGATGAAAATTTGCAATAAATTTCATTGTTCTATTTGATTCACTGATAAGATCAACGAGAGTTGTGAAAATGGTGGTTGTAATTGTTATAAACTATTACAACAGAGTAGAATTGGTGGGGAGAAGGTACGGTGGAAGCAAGGCAGAAGTTAATGCTGCCAAGCGATTTGTCCCGGGATTATTCAGTGCGATCAGGATATATAGCTATGTGATCACACACATAGGCGCATATCGTGCAATTGTATAGGTGAACCAGCCTCGTCGATTAGCATGCCACGGTGTCGAGATAAGCGGCCTATAGCCATATAACAATATAGAACGATGGGAGGGAGCAAGGGGAAGTGAACAGACAGAAAAGCAAAACGATCCTCAGTTCCCTTCCTGCATTGCGGATTCCGCAAACGATTATTTCAAGCCATTGTCTCTCTCACCTTCCGTCTCTGTACATGATTCCGAGCTATAGAATTGCTAAAAGCTTCCTTCAATCTCTTTAGTATTCAATTGGAAAAAAAAAATTTGTTTGTGGGAAGAAATACAGAGAAATCCGTAGGAAATGGAAACCATCGAAATGGATTTGATAGTTGAAAAATTATTTAGTTTCATCAAATATTTCTTTGGAGCTATCGAAAAAGACTGGTCCATTAGCAGAATTTTTTGAATTCATTTTATCAATGAGGAATTAATTTCCGCTAAGTATTCGATTGATATTCTCAGGTCAATGAACTTTCCATCACATTTATTGAAAATTTCACTTCTGAGTTCATAAATCCAACAGACCAGTCCGGTTTCGTTGGAATTCTACACAATCAGAACAGTACTAAATAAATTACCGTTTGTTCAGCGTTAAAATGAAGATGCAAAATTGTGAAAACCTGGACGTATACATAACTGATAGACTTTCTGCTACATATAAATATATGCCCATCTTCTTTATGTATAATTGCATCAGGTATATATAGATTTATATATGTGCATGTATATGGTGGATGCCGGGCTGGCGCAGATACGAAACAAACAATAATTGATCAAATCCGATACTCTGCCGCTATAATCCTATGATCCTGTTATTGGCGATACGCTCTGGCCACAAGCATGCTACCCTCGCATACGCAACAGCGCGCAACGCAACGCACCCTCTATATATAACTGCACATACACATATAATACCGTAGAGGTAAATAAATGTGTATAGTACATAACGCTGTTGAGAAATTCGATCCACTGAACTGCATGATTTTATTTTAATCATTCTAAATGTGGGAATAAAAATAGTCAACGCGCGAATTGTCAACCGAATTTATGTTTCAAGGGTGAGTATTAGCTCTCGTGGAATACACTGAGGGATGTGGAGGTTGTATTGTAGTGAAATTGATTTGAATTATTAGTAGATGTTATTGGTATTAGGAATTGAATATAATTGCTTGATTTCTAGATAGATCCATGAATCTATGATAACATGTTAATATTTCAGCTGGTGGTTGGAACAAGTTTCCAAGTTGAATAGTTGCTGCAGTTGACTGGAAGATTTGCGAGAGATCTTTGTCGTCGATGTCCAGATTCAGTGCAGTACGCGTAATAAATCGAGAATTTATGCTCGCCAAACGATAGTGATAAGCGAATGCCAATGGTGTAATGGCATTCGCCGCATGGTAAGTATCCAGTTTCACAAAACATTTGCATGACAATGCCTTGATCATTATAGCGGGCTATGGGCCAATCAAATACTTGGAACACGTCGTCTGGACACTGTGTATTTATTACTGATACTCAACGTGTTCTATAATCCCTTTACGTTAATCATCCACTCGATCATTTTTTATTCAGTCGAGAAACGGCGTTTTTACAACCATTCTCAATTATTGCGATGAGAAATGGGTATCGCCAAGGCAAAGATTCAATAAAATTGAGACGCATGAAGATAGGAAGATGTGAAGACACCTTGAATGAAGATGAGACGCACAAAGAAAATTGTGAGATTGGTGTGACTGAAGGTGTCGCTTGCAAAGCTCGATTATGTTGTACAGACTCAGCAATGGTGGAGAAAGTACTTGGAGCAGGATTGTGATGATGAGGTTGCATGGGATGTTACCCGCCGGTATGATTGAGACGCTAACACAGTTCTATACAAGACGTTTCCACCCCTGCTTTAGTTGACAAACTCCACCTATAGCCCTTTCACTATTCACTCATGTTATATATTTTACAAACACATGTGCGGTTGGGGTTCAGTTGATTGGATGCCAGATGGGATTTTCGATTTCTTATTGACGACGCCGTTAAATTTCTGTTGCAACATTCTGGTCGTGATTTCAAATCGCCTGGATGACATGTGAATGTTGTGGAAAATGAGGTGACTTTAATTACAATTAAATAGTTGCATTGGCGGTTACCAAGCCCTTCTCCTGGTTTCAAAATTTGATTTTCACATATATTTTCTATAACAGAAAAAGAAACAGAATATAATGAGAATATTCCATAGAACTCTTTCTCTCCAATAGAACCCTGTAAAATCAGATTCAATAGACACTGCAGTCTTTTGACAATGTCCTTATCACCATTGTCCCTGGAGATTGCATTCGAAAGACCTACCATACCAGTCTCACAGTTTACCTTGTTTCACAATAAAAGTACGATGTGTCATAAAGACAAAAATAAACACTGCGATTTTCTGCTAACTCACCTGCACTTGGCACATGACAATTAAAATAATAATACGGAAGCAAAAGTGGAAACTGCTGGTACATTCATTATATTTACCACTGCCATGTCATCATCACCACCAATCCAGACATGAAACAAAAACCTGTATTGAAACACTGACTCATTAAATTGAACGAAGCCAATGGAGTTTCGACGACTTGAAAGGCATGTTTTAATAGCCAGATTTGTATCCACCGCATGGGATCACATCTCAGTATTTTTTGTTGGTATGTTTGTATGTATCAGAAATACATTTGTGAATGTATACTCTTGACAGTATCCTGAGGTGACAGCCCATTACGAGCCGAACCCAGATGTGGTCGTTGACTTGTTAGATCGCACTTTGGTGGTACTGTATGCGACGAGCAACGAGGGGACATCAACGGGTAGGTTTGTCCCCGAATGGTCTATAACTTGTATGGAATGGTTGCTGCAAGGCGCGGCGGAAGTTAGTAGAAAGGATGAAGGCGGAATTAGTGTTGCTTCTTCTCTTCAGTCGACCGCAATCGAGTACGTAATTTAGATGCTGTTTGGCCCTTGCGACACCAACTTTCGCTATTCAAAACCCAGTGACTGCTTCCACGCCCCACATTTATTCGTCTTCGATACACTTGCATGAAAGTATTAACACAGAATTAATTGCTCTCTGTTTTTTTCTTCAGATAAACTTGATGAATATGATAGAAATGAATAACCCATTCGTTTTGAATTTATGTAACCCGAATTACGAAATGAAAATGGGTGATTGAATGACAGAATTTGAAATTGATGATTTTGACAGCCCATGAATCCATCGAGTGTGGCAAGAGGAAGCCTCCCTATCCTCACGTTGTGTGGAGTAACAACATGGACCCCAACACGTTCGACAAGTTCTAATGCAAATTCTATGGCTGGTTCACGTTAGTGTCCAAGTAATGGGCATGTTAATCGACAGGCCACCAGACACATTTGCGTCAGGTCAGGTAGCATAATTTGGTCAATTTACAAGCTATATTGGTGCGACGCCCGCCATTTAATTGCATAAAATTAGATTAGTATATGCTAAAGGTGATAATATACACATGAAGTGCCAAATTATTTGCATACTTGACTAATTTTGAATTTGTACCGACATCAGTAATGGAAATATCAATGAAATAACAAATTGCGAATATGATCATCTATTACTTGAGAAGGAAATTTTATTTTTTGTTTTGAAGTTCTGAAAAAAATAGCATTCGATTTCCTGATTAATCACATTTCTAATCTCAAAGAGACTTGAACTATTTCATTCAATAAACGAAAACAATATGGACTGAACTGAGATAGTCAATACTAATCTTCAGTGGAGTCAAATCTCCTTCTTGTCGCCACACTTTGATAAATAAAAATGAATGTGCAAGATGAAAATGAAGAAAAGAAAAAGTACAATTTTGGCACAGATATTTCTTGCAGTATGTGCGAGTAGAACGAACCAACTGACAGGTACTTTCCATACATAAACAAAATTTATGTATATGGGAACGTGCGGAAGCAAGAGACGTCACGCATGTGGAAATATCACGCATACGAGATTATTCAAGGACCTTTTTCGCGCGGCAACGACGATGACAACGACGACAACGACAACACTATAACCTATACGAAAATATGTACATTCGTTCTGTGCACGATGTCAGAACGCCAGAGATCGTAGCATATAAATAAAATATATATGTAAACATATATTTGCAATGCGTTTCTCTTTTAGCCGTGTCGTATTCTACACCAACCAGATTCCACCACTGTGCATTGCTTCAACGATTCTCAGCAACAACATTCACCATCTGATCAAGTATCCTCATGTTTTATGCACAACCGATAATAATTTTACGACGCTGGGACAGATTGTCGATGGCACATTCAATAGGACTTGGCGTACCAACATATTTTCAACAGCTTTACGACGATTTTCTATTGTGATCCTCATCGTGAGAATTCTCCATCTGCTTGAAAACTCTCATCCGATTATTATAGAACTAACGGTTGAATCAATGGGTATTCAAATGAATAAATTAGGTATTGAAATTATTCCAATCTGATTAAATTAGCTGCTTCAATTCTACACAGTTAAATAGCAGTGTCCAATAATTTATTGGTTGCATCAGTTCGTCAGAATTGAACAAGCAAAGTTTATATTAGTTCAATTCATTTGAATATTCATACAGTTTTGTCATTGAAAATTATTATGAACTTCCAAATACCACATTACGTGCAGATATCGCGACCTCGTTTGATAATCTGATGCCTTCTCGTAACACGCGACTACCAATAACAATCACTGGACAATTTTCCGCAACAATGAGGTAAGCGTCCAGGATGGTATTAACAAGTGTGCGTATAGCTGTTGTCGTTTCATTACCCCGGAAAGCCTGTCCAATCGCCGTTTGAATTCCATCAACAAAATTGTTTGCACCTCCCAAAGCCGTTTGCACATGATTACGAGCATCTTGAATAGCATTGGACAATCCAGGTATTCTCGGTAATGATGATAAAGGTGGAGGTCCACGAATTCGGGGAACGAATATGCTCGTGGCATTTTCACCACTTGGTAACTCTGGAATGAGACTGGTGATATTTGGTAATTGTGGTAATCCATCTGGTGGTGTAATCCCAGGTGGTGGCGGTGGTAGTGGTGGACGTAGTCGACCACCTGGACCTCCAAACGGACCACCTGGTCCTCCAAACGGACCGCGTGGACCGCCAAAAAGACTTCCTAGACCATCACTTGACGGAAAGAGACTCAATCCGAATATTGGACTGTTCAATCCAGGTATTTTTGGGAATCTGATTCCAGCACGAGCTTCAGCCTTTGATCATGATCAACATAAAAGAGAATAAAAACAAATTAATACCATTGGAGGAATTCTCCGTTGCGTCAATATTTTGTAATTCTGTTCGGGGACAATTCCAAGCATGAAAATCAATTTGAAGGACGTGGTTGATTGAACTCGACCGCGTATAAGTGAATTACTTGAAAATACTCACGGAATTGGGTTCAATATCTACATCACCGAAAACTCCAGCAGCAGTTACAACCGCCACAATATTGATGAGACAAATCAGCATTCGTTGTTGCATCGTGTCTAATGCAGATCAAACTATGCACTCCACTCCTAATATCACCGATGATATTTATACGAGAACACTGCGATGGATGTCGTTTGACATTGAGAGAGAAAAAAACAATTTTTGCACCTGTATGACACCAGCTGCAAAATTGATCAATGGAAGCTCTCAAACAATGTCATTGTCATTATCAATTCGCTAACTGCTCATTGTGTGCATTCTATTATTTGCATATACATGGATAGATAATATGCACTCATGAAACTGGCATTGTGTTTCTATATTGATGATGTAATGAACCGTCATTGATGTGTAGCAGATGTGATGATTGTGCGTTTGAATATTTGTATAGCTATGTCAAACCAAACGGTAACAAAAGAAAAAAAATTTTCAGTTGTTTCATGGTGACTCCATTCAAATTGTCCTACATGAATGGACTTTCGTTCAAATATTTGAGACACATTATTGAAAATCTTGCGATTAAAATTTTTCAGATGAGTCATTGATATGGTAACTCATTGACTGAATATTTTAAATTATGAAATACAAATAAGTATTTGGTGAAATGAATGATCCATATGAAATAATTCATTCATTTAAACATACTCCAACTTGGAAAAGTTCAGTTTCTGTAGGTGAACTTCAAGTGCCACTGTTGATTGCAACGAGTCCAAAGAAGGAATCATTTCTATCACCATAAATTGTGAATCTCCCTTTGTTCTCTTCCCACGTATCGTTTCCTCTCATTCTCTTCATGAAATCTTGCATGTAATATTCCATATAGAAAAATACGAATAAGATAAAAGAAATGAGAGGAAAAAATCCGAGGCAACATTTTGTGGAAAAAATTTCACGTTGCGTCCTATTATAAGAATTCATGCGTAAGGGAATTTCCACAAAATGGCGTTTATATATAATATATGTGTGGAGAGAGCTCTTTAACCTAATCCATATTACATTTCATCATTCAGGCGAATTCACGTTCGGCTGTTGAGAATTTTGAGAGCAGACAAGGAGAGGTGAAAGCCCTTTCTATATTAAATCTCGTCAACTCTCAACTATTCCTCAGATCTTCGGGTGGATAAACCAAAAGCTTTTACATCCCTTGCATCTTTCCATCACCACTCTGTATTTGTTCACCCCTCGTATCATCTATCCGACTTACGAAAATTAGAATATGCATCAATTAGTACTGCAATCGTTTGGTGTTTTCATCAGGTTTCAATTCATCTGTTGGATAAAGTACGCAAACATTTTTCCAGATGTTTGGATGAGACAGATCCGCTATCTGCAACTTCATATAAAACAGGATTCTTGGAAATTCATAAATAGAAGCAGTTTCATGTGATTCTTGAATGAATTCAACTAAGAGGAAAAACATAATTTATTTGATTTCAGAGGATATCAGGAAATTCTCTCCAGAATATTTCGGAATATTCCTTTCGCACTGCAACATATTTTCGAATATGGATCTGAAAGAGAACGTTAACACATGAAAAATAGAAAACTTCTTCACATCAGCGATACGGAGTTATGAAAATGAGAAAATTTGCAATGAAACAAAAGTTGGGGCAATATTGAAGGGAAAAGATGGGAGATAAAAAGTTTTAGTGAAGGGGAACAATACTCCCTCATGAATTGATATTGTTACAAATATTTTTTGAAGATGCGTCATTCCGTGGACGATGATATCTATTATAGCAACCCTTGGTGAATTAATTTTTCATTGCTTTACATTGCATGGGGCTCTTGAAATAATGTCTATAAATATATACTTGAATGCGTGTGTGTTTCATTGGTTGCCAACGCCATTGCATTATTATCGTAACTCATTTCAGTAAATAAAACTGATTAATGATGTATCCTGAAGTGCTTGGAAACTTCCTGGATATGAATTTAACATGAGGGTGCAAATATGAAAGGAAAAAACGCAGCTTTCTTCCTGCTTCTAAATTTGAATGAGAAATGAAACCAGAGATATTTTTTCTATGGGATATTGGCTTCCACAATCATTGAAACAATAGATTCAACCAGCTAGAATTTGTTATTTATAAATCGCAATGATGAATTGAGACACGATTAAAAGTTCCAAACGAGGGTAGAAATTTCTACCGACTCTGGAATCTCATGATCCCTTCATTCGTGATTATTATCTCCACCAAAACGTCATGTTAATGGAGAAGTTTTATTAGTGAAATTTACGACGTTATAGATAATTTTTACTTCTAATTTATCGAACAACTTTTGGATGTAAGTTCGAATTTTATCATTCAGAGAATGTCGCTAATAACACAGGAAATTTCTATTTTGAATATGTTAGATGTGATCATTCCAAGATTTACTCTCGACCCAATATTCGAACACTAAACTATCTCCGTCAAGAATCTTATGAAATATCGCTGATAAATCCAACGAATGATGACAAAATTATGGATCATCCTCTAATAATAATTGTGGATCAATGACCATTTAATCAGCACAAAAATGTTGATGTGTGTGTATGTGCAATCAAGTGAGGAAAGCAAGAGGGAGACTTCCAACTAGTTGAAAGACAGGAACAGTGGTGTTATAAGTGAAAACGGAACGTTATAGTGAGACAGTTTGATATTTCCATATACTCTGACATTGTTGCAGGCATATTGGGCTCAGATGTGCCAGTGGGATTGCTTTCATTTTCACTATAGCAAAGAATTGGTTCAATCATCACTTCGTGTATACCCCTGCACCTAATCACGATAAAAACAACGACACAGCATGGGGAAATTATTTGATAATCAATTCACAAACAATTCCCGAAATAGTTAATTTCTATACAAATATATACATGAGTTTTACTGAATGTCAAAATTCATCTTTGATAGAATAGTTGAAGCGATAAATCTCTCCTTTCTTTCATGTCTTTATCAACATAATTGATACACCAAAGATAGTCGAATTGCGTATGTAACATCAGTGTCAAAGCAATCATCGGACTACTCATTATACGAATAGTCGAGTACACCACAGTAGTTGATGTCAGATCACAGAAGACAAGGACATTGGTAGAAAGGCAGAATGGTTGTGGAATTGAGGGGACAATTGTGTTCTTGGTTGTGTTGGAAAGCTCGTGGCATCTCTCCTCCCGCTTTGCCATGCACAGATAATGCTATTCCCTTGTTTCTCTTCCGCACCAATGAGTGTATGTATGTATTGTGTGGTTGGATCTATAGCTTCATTGCGCTCCTGTTAGATCTATCATCTATGGGATAGGAGTTCACGTAAATCCGTTGATCGAAAGACAAATTTTTAAGAATCGATTTGACGTTTATATGACGAATGATAGCAACATCCAATCCATTTTCGTGTCATCCTCTACTTCCATAATTCCATATTCATTTTCATTTTCTGTCCATCAAACTTTATCCTCTATGCAACTGATATACTACCATGCATAGGGCTATTGAATGTCGGTTGAGTTGACTTTAATGATGTGTTACTCACTGTCCCACGATCTAACATTTGCATCGACCAATGATCACTCGATAACTCTTCGCCATTGAGCTTTCCGGTCCACCTCAAGCACAATATCCGCAAATCAACTATCAGGACAAAGTTTCCAGGCTCGGTGAACTATCAATCAGATTGGCAGTATGTCTATGTGCTTGGTACTCATCGCAAGAGCTAACGACAATCAAACTTCTATAGATACTTATATGTATGTACGTTACCCTACTTGGTCACATCTGTCTGTAAAGACATGATTCCAATTAATGGAGATTAATCAGTTAGGTAATTTAGTCTGCTGTGAAGCAATTGAACAAATAACGACTCGTGTGAATTGTGTAGATCACTCATCGACTTGGATTTTGGATTGATTTTAGTGGTCTGAAGGTTCCATTCCACATTATCAAATGATTTCCCAATTTCAGCACATGCAAATGAATTGATGTTACATGTGTGGCAAAATTAGATTGAAAATGGAAAAAAATTCAGAGATTTATAAAGAATATGAGGTTGAATGAGATAGTTGTGTCCATGTGTCTAAGCCCTGAGTGGCTTCTGTGCCCGATAGATAAAACAGAGAAGCTAGTCTTGTACGTTCTGAGCAGGTTAAATGCATCCGAGGAAGAGCGGGACCGTCCGAGAGCCTCTTAAATCACGAGTAATCATTTCCGACCACTCGCACTATTGGACCAACGGTAGTGATAAGGGTGCGGGGTGTTTCAGGGGATCAGACTACACCAACCTTGATGTATATAGTGGGTTACATTCTCGCATTGGTTCATTCTCGCATTTCCACTACTTTCCCTTTTTTTCATCTCTTTAACATCAATTTTTGTACCATTCAGCTCAACTACCAAACCTCCGCCTATTTCTCTCGCCAATGCGAACATAAATAATTTTTTTCTTTATTTTTTATCCAGACAGGATGAACACATTGATGATCATGGTTGTGAAATGATTGTGAAAAAAAGTGTAGGAACAAAAAAAAAGGAAACGGACAACAAAGAATTGTCAATACAAAATAGAATCGGCAAAAAAAGGTGGATGGATGAACCAAAAAAATAGGGAAATAAAAGTAGACGTCGGTCCAAGCAGGTTGAGCTTGAATGATGGTGTCGCAATGTGTGTTCGTTGCACGATTGACGTCATTTGCCTAGGGAATTACAGCCCTCCGTCAGTCTGACTAATCTACTTCGTTACAAGCGACAAACGCAACTCCGTCACTGCTCCCAACACTCCACCAATTTCATTCATTTTTTTTTTTTTTCGTCTCGTTATCCAACTCGTGCACTATTGCGACGAAAAAAGAAAATTCTACGTAAATATTGAAGATAAAAAAAAACAACGATGCAATTGACTGTAAACCACTTGGTGAAGTTGAACGAATAATTTCAAATATCTC
Source organism: Meteorus sp. PSUC_FEM 10030008 (assembly GCA_018881525.1). Classification (NCBI taxonomy): domain Eukaryota; kingdom Metazoa; phylum Arthropoda; class Insecta; order Hymenoptera; family Braconidae; genus Meteorus; species Meteorus sp. PSUC_FEM 10030008. The sequence continues at coordinate 13,553 of JABMBR010012834.1, read as the reverse complement.
AATTGATTCCATGTTATTCATTATGTTCTATTGGAACTTTCGCTTTTGTTGAATAGTTATCGATAAAAGCAATGACAAATTCACACGAACATGATCAGCCCTGCACAAAGGAGAAAAAAAGAGAGCAATCAATGTCCATTTATAATGTATAACATTTAATTTATAACGCAACGTCAACGTTGTATATAGAAATCGAGAGCACGCTCCGCTTGGCGGAAATTTGTCGCTGAATCAGCTCGGCACCCTCACGCTTCTCAAATCGTAGTCTATCATATGTAATGGATGATAGATATACATATAATGAATAATACAACATAACCTTGTTGAGGATAGCTGATCAAAAAAAAATCTCAGCGAGGAACTAAGAGAGATTCAACAAAAGGAACATTTCAAAATGTTTTATGTGTTTTCAGCAGATTGCAATGGATTTGTAATGAATTATGAAAGAATTAGTTTACCATCAATTTCATAATTGATTTACTTACTACTCTTTCATTATCGCTCTCCTCATTCATCCATACGAATTGAAATGGGTAAGAAGTTCATACAAATCTTTCTGCATACGAAAATTTATCCATATAAATATCAAAAGTAAAAATGCGAATGAGTGAATACTCTTCAATTTCTCTGTATACTCTTTGCAAATGTCAAACTTTCTTCGTTCGACTTCACAGTGTTCTCCTCCCTTTTTCTCAATGTCTTACCCTCATTTCCATTTCATCTTTCTTCTTTTTTTTTTCTTCCTATTTCATCTACATTCCAACTTGTCGACTAAAGTTTGTCCTGGCCGTGCACTGAAGGTAAGTAATAGAGAAAAGAGATTCCACAAGTAATATCTATCTATATATTCAGCAAAACGTTGAACTAGACGAAGTAGCATTGAGAACGCTCTTGCAAGTCCAGATAATATTAATAAGTGGAAAAAAATGAAGAAAAAAAAATGAGAACGAAAGAACGAGCGAGAAACGTGAAATGTCGGTTTGATCAGCTATATCAACTCTCAGACGAGAGTGAACCACGCAAGGGGTGGATAAAGTTGATATGGTGCAAGTGAGCTACGAAGGGATGAGGTAAAAGGGGGATAAAGGTAGAAATGTACACTGATGGTATACCCCAACATCAGACCACATCACAGAGAAAGGGGAATCTTTACACCGAAGCTGTTAGCATAATTACAATACGCGCTCGCTTTTTCACTCGCCAATCTGACATTTTGCTTATTTTTGAATTACTTTCAGTTCCTCTCTTCACGATGGCCAAGTTTTCCCTTACCCATTACAATCACTACCGCGGACTGGACTGACGTTTTATTATTCAATGATGGAGAATTTATGTGGACAAAGACACAATTTTTTCGTTGCATTATCACAAGTTAATCATTGGCAAAGAAAAATATGACAGTGAAAGTGAAAAGAGATATCGATGGAACTTTCTACTGAAATATGAACATACCAATTGGAAAATTGACAATTTCTTTTTTAAATTCGTTCTCATTATAAAAAAAATAATATCAAAATATGTCATTTTTTTTCCATTTATTGAAATTTCTCCGATTCATTTCGAATTTGGCTTTTATTTAACGGATGTGAACTTTTTCATCGACGCCAACGTGCAAAGGACGTGGTCCATGAGGTCAATCACGCACGGCTGTCGCTGATTCGTGCCGGGTTCGCGGTTGACTGCCGAACTCTGGCTGGTTAATTTCACACTTCCATGGTTATATAGAGATGAAATGGAGAGCATTTAAATTCGCGAACGCAGTGGTGGATGAGGGTAGAAGAGTGCGGATGGGGCAAGCGATAAGGGATGGCCAGGGGTAACTGGGGACGAGAGTGTCTCATTCAGTGCGACGTCCCACAAAGTTGAAATAAAAAAAGAAATCGATTATTTTTCGATTTATTCTTTGTCATATTTTTTCGAGACATTTCCACTCGCTTTTTACCTTTTTCTTCCTCCCCTTCACGTCTTATACTCGTTATATACTGTTCTTCTTTACTTTCTCATACGCCTCGATGCATTGTATGTGTACACGTAATCGAAATGCAGAGCGTACAATACATAGATAATGTCTCCATGGAAAATCGAAATGTTCAATCATACGCGAGATTGCCTCATTCTTTACTTTTCTTTTATATCAATGCATACATGTACGAAACTATTTTCGTAAGACCAGAAAACGATAACGTACGTGAAGTATGAAATTATCTCATAAAAATTAAAATACCAGAGAAAAATAGATCAACAAAAAAATGAAGTCGTGTTGGATCAATCTGGTGAAAATATCACTTCAATTCATTTCAAGGTGTGAAAGATGAAGATGAGTAAAGGAAGAGCAGAAAAAATTTACAAACTGTCAAACGATCAAAGACATCATTAGCGCGTTGTACGATCAAAGAGCCATAACAAAAATAACACGTAATAAACACAACAGATTCTCCTCATCGTTATCATGAGGCTTTAATGATGTTCTAAATCATTAAAATGATAGTTAAAACACCATCACATCAACGCCATATAATTATGTGGATGACAATAAATGAGATGGATTTTTAGGACGTTTATTCGCATCAACATAAACCTCTGAAGCTCTTAAGATTGGCGGAGCACATCCGCAATGATAAACCATCAGGATATTTACGGTAGAGAATTCTATGGACAAACATTGAACGACCCAGCTAATTTTCACAACTTCAAAAATTATAAATAAATTTGCGTACCAGTCAGAGCATTGTGGAGTTTTCGCTTCTGAAACATCCTTCACAGTTAAATTCTAAAACTGCCATTATTGGTCTCTTCATTCGTTTGAAATCTCTTTCATACTCCACAATATACGCCGACTCCCTTTTCACATAACCTCTCCACTGCCATCAATACACCATACGTGTGTTCCGCTGCACACTCTCGTAACCGTACTGCCGTAATTACAGGCATTCATATCACGCTAAAATCCAGGCACAGCACAGAGAGCAGTAATCGAACAAGTTCTATGTGTTGGGTGACAGGGCACCAATGGTGATGACCACTTTTGCATAGACCTTTTCCGAAAATTCATGCGATTACAGAGAACGCATCCAACTCGCGTCCAGTCCAATTGTCCCATAGTGTTCCGCTGAATAAATAACGTTCATATCTGCAGTCTGTATAATATCGATGAAAGTGGAAAACGGTATGATGCAAGAATGAATGACACGATGAACATTCACTATGTAAAATATACCATTAAACCAACTGAATTTCAATACAACTTGAACTCTCTATATGGACATGATCGAAATATTGAATTTGACAAAAATAAAGATGAAGAGGAATGAATTGACCAAACACAAATTATTGTTTGGTAAATTTTGTTACTTCAATTATTCGAATTTTGTGATAAGTTCCCGAACATTATTCACAAAGTTGTGCACATGGCATTGATTTGGCATCAATCATCCATCAGTAATGTTCCACACGAATGTGAATGTGTAATATGTACAGTCGAACAGACAACAGAAAAAATATATGATCAGTAGACTGAGAAGGAAATACAAAGTGAAAAACACCGCTGTGTGTTCAGTGCTTTATGCATCAATGAATTGATGCTCGGGTATATGCGTCGAGTTTGCATCAACAGAAATGAAAACATCACATATGCATACACATACTCACTCTCCACCGTGTTCATAGGACTAGAATGATTGCTGGGGCCACCACTCGTTTCCTCTTCTTTCTTTATAAACCTTTTCATCTATCACTTTTTCGTCTTTTTTATTTTTAATTTTTGAATACTTCGCAATTTTAATATTGGAGTATGAATCGATTCAACAAGGAGAAGATGCAGCAGAATATTTTCGATAACAATTTCTCAATAGTCCCATAATTTTCCAAATTTTCTGAAGCGGAAATGTCACGATGATGATATTTGGTCCTCATGCACACGCGAAAAAGCTCAGCTAGAATTTCATGGTATTAATTAAGCGATCTATAGCAATATATTTCCGAGTTTGCCAGCCGCAACATCCTTGTACGCAAGATTTAATTAATAATCGGGGATTCAACATCGTTGAATGTGTATATCTATGGTCGCACACCAAATTCATCCTACATATTCACTAAACCATATAAACCAGCTAACCCTCTTGCTCATACCTATTGCAATGTGGCGTAAGAGTTCTTAGTTTGCAAATTCAAACCCTTGCGATGCTTCCGGTAATTGGACTCGATACCGGAAAACTTCTACTTCCCTAAGTGCTGTATACGTACAAAATTTCCAAATCGCTTCACGTAATAAACCAAGTCACTAAATTGCAGCATCAGCATTTTGATCCATAAAAATGAGTTTTCTATCCAAAAATAAGAGCATCGTCATTGTCACTGGACTATTTAATGAACTCGCATTGATAAATGTGAATGTATTTAAGGCTTAAGGAAAATTACGTTCGTCATCTTGATAAGAATGAAGAGTCCTCTTAACAAAGTTTCAAATACTGGTCGATTATTAGTTTGTAACACGTTGAAGCAAATCCAATTACAATATTATAATAGTAAACACCGCTGCACTGTTCCAGATAATTATTGAGGGAACATGATAAGGCGCCATTCACATACAAACATAAGGTCTCTATGATGGCCAAACAGTTATTGTCCTAGACGAAATGGGAAGACCTGAGGCGTTGATTCAAATTGTAGAAATAATTAATGAAAGCAAGATGAAAATTGCTTATGTACATCCAAAACTGACGATCGTCTGATATCTCCAGATTCAAATCATTGAACAAGCAAATTATACGAGAATTAAGTGTCATCGAAAAGTGATCCATTAAACCATTCCGTCATTTACATTCGAATTTACATCTTCATGCACATAGGAAAGTGGAAGAGAAGGTGCCTGAGGGATCAAACGGATGAAGTTGAAACATTTATTGGATATGACTAACATACGAGAAGTCGTGTAGCAGAGAACCGCTAAAGCAGTCAGCAATCCTCTAATCAAGCGACCGTCCATCTGCATACGAATGCAACGTGTGCAAGAGCTAGTGATATCGTCTCCAACGTGAACGTCAGGGATCAGCACGCTGGACTAAAAGGATTCCTGATGAAAATGATAAATCCTGCGTTTCAATGAACTAGACATGAGAAATGAAATTAACAAAACTATGTACATCGACATATTATCTGACACAGAATAAGGAGAAACGATAAACTGTTCATCCAATATAAATTTCAATTGTTCTGCATCCCACTTTATCATTTTTAACACACTGTAAATGTGTATGAATAAATATCATAATGCATAGTTGTGTATGTATATTTTCGAGGTGGAAACCCGCGCGCGGACTCTTGTCAGGGCCACGTGCTGGCGCCGCAACACGGCTCACCGGAAATGACGTTATAATTAATGGACACGTATCAATTATCCAGTCATGTAGCGTGTGCACAGTGGCACACAATTTTAAATCGGTCCATGGCTCGCGGCCTCCTCCACATATACCACACCTACCTCCAACATTTAACCCAAACCATCCACGTTATTTTCTCTCACTCGATTTGCGCACTCATCTTCTCTTTCTCTACCCATTCTCACTGTATGCGCGGACCACTCCTATTAATTATCAAAGGCCCCATCAATTATAATTGCGAGCGCGTGCGATTTTTGACACGCTAACGTATCGCCTGCACAGATGTCGCTAACTCTATGTATAAAAACCTATGTATATATAACATATGTATTGTTAAATATTATATACATGTTGTATACCGACGTGTATGTGTGTGGAGACCAGGGTCGGCGTCAACTATTTGAGTAAAATTATTATCGTCAGGATAACGATAAAAAATTAATTTCTGCGAGATTTCGAGTATTTTTATGTGACGGCAGGAGATTTCTGGATCGCATTCAACAAGAGGCAAATTGTATGTCGGTTACTGAATTTTGAGAGAATAAAACTTCAGTTTTGTTCTGTTTGCCGAGGAATGTGTGCGGATATAGCAATAAAGCACTCATGTCTTTCGTTCCTTTATTTTTGTTGTGATTCGTTCTTTTTGTTCCCGTGCGGACGTTCCGAATCGTCCCCGAGAGATCACATCCACTTGCTTGTTCGTATTTCTTTTCTTTTGGCGCCCTGGAAGCCCACGAGAATAAAAAATATCGCCTGTTTAGCAAGAGGGCGAATGTGTGAGGATTTTTCGTTCGTTCTCTTCACTTTCACTTGAGATGGAAATTATCTTGTTCTCTTATATGTCTTGTATGTCCTGAATGGTCCTAAACTTACACTCGCCCATTCGAACATCGTCAATAGCTGATCGTTCAATACATATAAGAATATTTCACGTATAAATTTCAACAGTTGCATCGCGCTGCGGCATTTCACAGTATAGGCCTCAACTTAATCTGGATTTCAGTTAGACCCTCTTCGTCTTTGTCGGCTATACGATAACTGTCGCAGTCTCTCTGGCGTTCGGATCACGTCTTGACCGTGTGCCATGTTCCGTTCCTATCTCTCCGTCGCGCCCTTTTTATTCAGCATTCGATTTTTTTACTCATTCTATTTTTCTCATGACTTGCCGACGGACATTTGGGCCAACCTCGGCGAAATCGTAGCCAACGTACCATGAAGAAGCTTGATTGTCCATATTGTCCCCTTACACCCCATACTTTTTCTATATGCTATCATTCACCCTTTGTGAGATACCAATTTCCAATTCGTATGAGCTTTGACAATATGTAAACGGACCTGTAATTGAATTCTATTATGTACCTATGACATTTGTCGATACATTTCAAACGATATTCTACGAATTTTTCGAATATTTTTATTAGAGAATAAATATTAACAACCACATCGTGAATTTTTACATGGAAAATTCACACTTATCTCACCACAAAAAAAACACAACATTGGTGTGGGTAAATTAATTATATATTGTCTTCATTGAAAAAGATAATTGGAAATTCCAGTACATTAATTGTCTTCTCATATTAGAATAACGTAGAGAATTCAGTACTAATACCTAGATATAAATCATTAGTTAGAAAGCACTTTGCGCACGCAAATCGCTTATTTTTCTCGGGCAATGGATCTGCATTAAGCACATTCACCCTTCGTCTCCTTTACTTTATCCTGGATGTATATAGGTATACAACAGTGGGATATTGCAGACACGTTCATAACCCGTTTCACGGTGACTCTTACGAGAATCTACGCCTGCTTTGGTGGGGTTGGAGGACAAATCGAGCGCGTTATTCTTCCGGAAACTGCCACCGATCGTTCTACTCGTTGAACAACGAAATTGGATTGTCCTTTAAAGACACTTCCCCAGTTTTGAAACGGGAAGTATTGGAGTTTTATAATCAATCAATAAATCCCAAGATAATTCTTTACAATGCAGCATTACAGATGTCGTAATTATTTTTTCAGTTCCATTGCGCTGAAGACTTTTTTTATAAATTATCATTTTATAAAACCAATTACTCACGCAACTTCTACAGTATCAGTTTGTGAGATGTGCGCAGCTTTTTTACAATTGTTACAATGAAACACTTTTCAATATGGACAATTCAATTCTGAGTGTTGCCAGTCAATTGACTGCACTCACAATAAATTTTATGAGTGTCTGTTCCTCGAAATGGTCGCGACCATATTGCTCACTTCCGGTCAGTAGAGAACAACTCAAAGTAAAATGTTCACGTTATAACTTCTGCAGCCATCGTACCCTCATCCTGCAATCACAAATGCGACACAATAGTTTTAGCTTTGACAATCGGTTGATTGGTAAGTATTATCGAGCAATTGTTCGATGCTTCCGTCGCTACAAAATAGAGTGTCATCTCGTACAACTGAAGTGGCAACGAAGGTGGAGAAGGGTCGACGGTAAACGACGATAAAGTGAGATGAGAATATGGAGCTCGATAGGAGTGTACGGGGTGTGCTAACGACGGCTGGGGACGAATCCCTAATACACCCCTCTATCCTAGTCGGCTTCCACCACACTAAAACCCAACCTTTTGCTCCTTCATTGCTCGGCCTTTCTCCTCGAACACCACTCGCCAGATCAGCGTCACTTGCAGACGAGACTAACGTCGTTTAATGTCACAGGACCATTGCAAATTTGCTCACTATTTCTCACTGTTCTCTCATTCGCAGTATTAACATTTATATTTCATTCTCTTGTACCTATGGATTTGCATTGGTTTTATTTTTTTCAATGGATTTCATGCATCCAAGATGTTTCAGTTATTGTCTTATATTTACGCTCTTGACGTTTCAAGTAATCCAGTCGATACTATAAATTGAAAAATTATGAGAGGACATAATCATCTCATCACCCTTGTGATGAAACAGGATAGTAGCCATTATATTCTCGGAATTGAGGAATTTTTCAACGAAATTCAGTTGTTTTCATAATTAAACTCAAACTCAAATGGTACACCAAACAAACTTCAAGGTCTTAAACAAATAGATTCTGTTGAAAATATACAGAGGAAATATGTTTCATTATAGTGAAATTGATTGCGGAGAAAGTCGTGTGATGAGTTTAGGTGAAAACGCGATGCCGTCAGCTTTGGAACATAACTGTGCGTCAAACAATAATGATGATGAGCAAGCTTGCAACAACCCAGTCGTGTGCTATTAACTAAAACGTAACACTACGTTTGTTTACTGGCGGAAACTAAATGTACGATGTGCACACAGATGTACTGATGGACGCGTTCAACGTTGGAGAATACGCAATAAAGGGTAGGTGGAGAAACAGAGGTGGATGGAAGTGTCACGCGATAATTGGAAGATACGACTGTCCAGGAGACAGACGTAAAGTCAAGGAAGAGATCCTAATGCATATGTCCTACGGCAATGGCACAAACGAGAGAGATTCAACTACCATTGTCTCATCGTCTATATATAAATGTGTATGTGTACATGCAATGGCACATGCGAACATGTGACCACACAAATTTCGCCACGTGTGTTCTTCCCAGACAGTCGTGATAACCATCGTTATATATGAACTTTACAAGATAAAATCTCGTGATAATTTACAGAATTCTTTCACCCTTATAAATTGGATGTGGAGTTGAATGTTGGGATTGAGACATTTTCTCAAGGGGTCAGATTTGTGAGATCTTAAATGTGGGAATAACGATTGTGGCTTCAATGTTTTATTTTTCGGTGTTCTTCGATTGTTTCAGTGTATGAACCGCTCAAAAAATTTCATAATAGGCCAAGGAGATCTTATTCCACTAGAGAACATGGTCCCCTGCATACCTTGATAAGGAATAGTGATTGTATTGTATAATGATGTATGAAGAATGAAATATGAAAAAAATTTGATGTACCAGAGATGATGTGGTAATCAAGTGCACAGAGCATTCAATACATGACTACATTTTTCATTTTTCCTCATCACTCCACCCCTATGTACACCTCTTCAACTCTCACTAAAAAATAGCCAGGCAACCAGAATCGGCCATTAACATCCAAGTGGCCCAAAGTGACAGGCGATTCGAATAATGGAATACTTTTGCCAACATGCTCTACCACTGATCATTAATTATGCAAGAACAATCCTCTGCATTATCCAATGTACGCCACCATTTCAATTGTGAACGGACAACACGCACATGGAGGCACTTATGCGAGCTCCAACTCATCGCCACTTCTCCCCCTTTCTACATTATCATAACTTCTTGTGGTTCACGAAATAAAATCGGTTCATCATTTTATGAACAAATCTCAAAGTGTCCATCATTCCAAAATCGCATCTTTGGTGACACAAACAATTCGCCATTATTGACAGTTCGAATCAGCTTAATGTAGGCCAACAGTTACACACAGAAGACGAATTCTGAAACTGCAACCATGAAACGTGGTAACACCCTGTCGCATAACAGACGTCAATAGATATATCATCGCATTCGGGTAGTTTACGCGTCGCGCTAGAGGGTCCTACACAAGCATTCACCATCGTGACGGCGATATCTGTCCATGATGGATCACTTGAATTATCGAGGATGTGCATGGTATCCAACACTGCAATTTCGCTCATCCGGACATTCTAAATGAATATAAACTCAAAGTGTTGTACGGCATCAGCGCACAAATCTTTGATTGCCATAATTGCTGATCTTGAAGATATCCAAATCCAAACTTTCTGTTTCCCTGTAATAAATCATATTGAAACATCTTGAAATACATTTGCCATTTGACAGAACATATTTCAAAATGAATATTCATTGTTGTAAAATGTATGAAGAGCAAAAATTGAGACAGAATTGAAAGATATTCTGAATCACGAATATGCTCTCACATATTGAATGAATGTAGGCAATTGACAATATAGCGCAGCCAATATCAGTTTATCCGCAGAACCAACGTCGTCGCTATTAATGCCATTCATCCGTGAATCGTATAAGGGAAGTAGAAAAGTGTAGGTGGAAGAGAAACACGAGACGTAGGGTGGATTGTGGGAGTTTGAAGGGAAAGAAAATGGTGAAGGTTGAGAATGGTTTGAAGATAGGGAGGAAAGAAGAAACTGGAGAATGAAAATGTTATAAAAGAATAGAGACGATGGTGAAAAGCCATCTATGTATTTATAAAGAGTGTCTTCACTGGCATCCAATCTACTGAAGACGAAAGTTTTTCTTTTACACCCTCGCGACCTCTTGTGTGTGATTTATCGTCTATGATAGTTTATTCGAGCTCGTGCCAAAGATTCCTACCCATATGAGTTTTCATTGAACACCTTATTTACCTTTGGAATACGCATCCCATCTCGTTCGATATCACCAAGATTGAACAATCGTCTGAGCTTCAATGCATATGATGCGCATTCGACCGTGAAATGAGCCTGCGATTTATTCTCACCTATCGCTTAAAAATTCATTCAATGTGCAGCAGTATAAATATAGTTTTCGACATGAGGAAAATGAAGATTTTCGTCATTATTATTACGGGCGGTTATCATCTTGACAATTTTTATAACTAAAACAAGAATCGTTAGATATCGCACTCATATTTCCATTGACATTTCTTCTGGCAACCGTCCTTTCTCTACATTCATACCTCCGAAGCCAGAGGTTAAATCACCCACCGAGAGAATATAACGAGTATGGCTCGTCACTCGCGTGTGAATGGTCGCTGTCTGGCCACAACCAAAGCGCAATAGTTCTGCCGGACTGCCACCAACAATGGTATGCATTAACCTTTGTACAGTTGTAACTGCAGTTATGCGATAGCAGGTCTTCAACAGTGTTGTCTGTGCGAATGGTGCGGCAACTGGCGTGTAGGTTAAAAGCTAAATAGCTATAGAGTTATAGAGTTGGTGAGGGTGAATAGGAGATAGAGAGAAAAAGAGGTTGATGTGCAAGAGAGAAATTACGAGGGTTGGTTCGATGGCATTTACAAGCATTTCGCGTAATCTCAACGAATACATTCATCGGCCGGGTGGACTTGCGTTGCTGACTGGTCGAACCAATTATCGTCAGTTGATGCTTCTCGTTGTCCAACAGAGAATCTCTAAAGTGAAATAATCATGCAGCTGGATTCGTTGGACGATGGTCAATTTCCTTGCATTTCACTTTCTGAGAGTTCCCTTTCTGTGCTATTACAGTGAACAGTGAGCAGTGACTAGAACTCTATGATGTTTCTATTCTTCGCTTCAGAAAATTCTCTCGCTCACTTCCTCATACTACCGAGCTATTTTGAATCGCGCACCAGATGCTTCCATTTACTTCCGGACGTTTACTATAGAAAGTCGTATATATGTCACACTTCAACACCGGAATTACAATTCAGTGAATAGCAACAGTGTCTCGGTGACAATTGTTCGCTTTTGGATTTTCCAAGAATTGTCCAACTGCACATTGTCAAGATTAATTTTGTCAGTTATGTAAAGAGTGAATCGCACCAATAACAAAACTATTTCTAAACATCCGCAAATGATATGACAAGAATCTTGGACATTTTTTCTGGTGGTAAATGACATCTTCCAGATATTTCTATTACGATCGATCAATTCATCATGAACTGCGATTTATAAATAATTTTAATATCCAGAATATACGGAGAAGGAACGAACATTTCATTCTCAAACGATGAAAAGTCCAAAGTTCATGAGAATTTATTCTGCACCAAGTGCTGAGCTGAATATCCATGGCACCACAGTTACAAGTTCTCGAAACTTGATACTAATTTTAATATATCAGCTCTGCAAGCAAATATAATAATCAACCCACAATATACAATAAAAAATGTACTTGACGTCTCCAACAACGTAATTACTTGTAGCATTATATTCACAACCCTGCACCCTCACAGTATTCTTGAGTGCGAGAACTCCCTGATTGGCTTGAGAGAGGCTCATGTACAAATCCACGATGAAGGGGCGTTGAAAAGCAAGTGCACCCCTCGTACTGCGATTCTTGGACCAAGTTGGCTTAACGAGTACTATGGAAAATGGTTAGATGGTCTATGTAGAGATTGGTTCACCGATGTATATAGTAAATAACTTCTAAATGAGCTTGAAATAAAATCCACCGAGCATCACTGTATTTCAAACTTTTTTTCCATTTCTTTTTCTTCCATTTTTATTCGTTCTTGTTATTCAACAGTTTCACCCTCATATCATTCACTCTCTGAGCAGTCCGAAGTTTCATTTACTTCAAACTATAATCGATTTTTTTTCACTATTCAATTCCTACAGCAGCGTTGCAATAATGAGGAATTTATATATGTAACACGTTTGAGAAGGTGGATGAGTGAAAATTGAACAAAATTTACTCTTAACAACTTCCGATAATAACCATTAGCAATTACAATTTCACAAATAAGAAAAAACATCCAAATAATTCTATATTCACACAAAATGGTATGTTTTGCCGTTAGGCTTGATGGCTACTTTCATTTGTGCATTGTTATCCATAACCTTTAAAGAGTGGTGGATACGAATTTCTCGAACTCGATAAGCAATTCTGAACGAAATGTGCAAGTGGAAATGAAAGAAAATTGCTAATAATACGCGAGAAACATTACAAAACGTTCGCATATAACAGTTTGTAATGGAAAGATGTTGATGGGTTCACTATGTATGCGATGCTGGTGGTGCTATTGGCGACCGTGAAATTACTCCTTACACCAATGCCCATCATAAGATGGACAAAGTATTGTACATGAGCGAAACGACAGTGCAGTCTGTGAGAGCTTCACCAAGCTTTACACGTGTGGTCAATGAACACGCGATGCATCGATATGGACATAACTGACCAATTTTTCGGAATAGATTTTATAGTTGGATGTTAAATTAAAATCTTGGCCATTCAATTTTATTGTTTGGAGAAGAACAGTCATTGAAAAAAAGTCAGCACACAATTTTGAAACATTTGTCATTATTGGAAAACTTGAATTAACTGTAAATAAATATGAAGTATGGAATAATTCATCCAATACTTTTACGCACTGCAAAAAAATTGAAGAAACGTTATTACTCATATAAAATTCGATGCTCATTATTGTTATTGCTTTCACCAATTTATTGCAAAGGTAATAAACGATGTTTCACGTGTACATGAATATATATAT
>JABMBR010012823.1:0-36077 GCA_018881525.1 Meteorus sp. PSUC_FEM 10030008 | reverse complement strand
TATATATATATATTTATATGGCCGTATATGTACAATTGTGTTTTCCATATAAAAATATGTATGATAGTGATGTTTATATGAAGGCGTCATGGAGTTTTAATCTCTTTCGCTTTCTGTTTTACGTCAGCTTCAACATTAAATGATGATTATGTAATTTATTGTGAATATGATGGCACGTGGGTGAAGTATAATAAAAGAGTTATATTTCACATAAATTATGAAGATCAGACTTTGGATCAGGACTCAAAGAGCTCCAACTCGTTTGGGAGCATTCGTGTAAATTAATGTTATTTCTGTTATTGGATTGCATTTCACTGGCAATGCATACCCTTTCTACTGTATAGAACTGGTCGACAAGATAATCGACCCATGCCTCCAGTTCTGGACCTACTCTTCCTTCAATCACGGTATTGTCGTGAAATTGATTTTGATGGATACTGGAACTTTTCAGGATATCAATCCATTTTTGATCGATTTCATGCACACGTCGACCTTCTGACGGGCCATTATGAATTTCTCTTGCCTTCTTTACTGGCATTTGACGATTTTTCCAGTACGCTAATGGAGTAACGATGAATGACAATGTTCCAACCATAACTGTATCAGCGATTAGAAACACCTGCCATTTACCAATGAGTAAAGGTCCATCTAATTGTGGTTTCAGTGATCCGATCAATGACATTTCTTCCAGTTGTAGATGATTAACATCTGCCAATGTGCCATGTGGATCAACCCATAAAACAGATAAATTTCTAGGTGTGACGAGTGATGCATCGAATTCGTAGGCAAGCATTATATTTGACATCGGGTCAAGTCCGCCAAGATAGTTTCTGAATGTTTGTTCTTTTTGATCATAGTCTGTATTCACCGATAAACTTTTAATTCTATTCGACCACAGTTTTGTCACAGAGAAATTACGATTCAACGTCACGAAAGCTTCCACTCGTTCGGGAAGATCATTTTGGAAAGTTGATGACTCGAATGCTTTCAAGTCTACTTCGACCAATATCAAAATAGCTCTAAATTTATTCTTTTGGAAGTATGCGGTGGCTTCTAGAAGTCGAATATGACCAGTATCTAAACCGAATCGTCTGTAAGCCAATCTTGCTAATGAATTCGCAACTGTCATTAAAGTATCGTCATTCATTGGACTTAGATCAGCATGATGGTATAGATTCTGCCAGTACATATCGTGGCCTTTCATTTTTGTTTGATTTTCACGCTCGGGATAGAGCCAGTCCTCCAATCTATCGATAATTCGTTGATCAATCACTGGCTCAAACTTCCTGGCAAAATACAGATTGCGTTCTGCAGTATTACGGATTCTATTCAAATCTTCGAGTTTGAAATCGTTCGGACTACAACCACACCAATCCACTACAGCTTTGTATTGACATTTGCAACCCAGTTTTCTTTTCCAATTCGTTACATGGAGATTGTTGTCCACATAGGTGTCACAAAATTTAGAATTTCGTAGAACAGTATGGAAAAATGATTCAGCAGGCAGTAATGTGTATTGAAATATTTTCAAGAGTCCTGAAACTAAATCATTTGGTTCTGGACTGACAAGATACTGAACGAAATCACGGCTGAGTGCTACCCAATCACTTCCACCATCAATTTGTATTCCTTTGGGTAATCTTCGATCACCCAATCGCCACATACGTGCTTCACATTCCACAAATGTTTTGTCCAAGCCCTGCTTTGTGATGAACCTCTGCACTTCACGGCCATGTGATTTCACGAAATTGAGTCCTTTATTTAGAGATAGAAAGTCTATGAGTTGAGCATTGCTTTTGATTGGGAAATCGGACTCTGAAAGATTAACTAGGAAATCCCAGTGTTGAGAATATCGCAACATCTGTCTGGCAGACGTCAGAAGCGTTGTCAGAAGACTTGCGCCACCCCAAATGCTTGCATGTCGCAAACCTTCACCTCGCGCTACCCTTATGTTTTTCCGCTGACACATTTTCTCTATTTTCAGCATTTCTCGATACATGTAATCTTGTCTCTGGAAGGATTGAGAGAATAATTTGCCGTGCGTTCACTTCTAAAATTACAAAGTCATCTAGGATTACTATTCTACTCACTGCATCCACGTGAATGTAATAAAAATGAAGTGGATCGTAGAGAACATTAATCAAACGTTTCACTTGTCTACTTGCTCGTCCATTAACTGTCAATAAAAAAGCTATTCTAGCTGGTTTCGCTCTCCCAATTTTAACACTAGAGTTCCGGGCTTCTTGTGGTTTGAATTCTGTCAAAAATAAAAATAGAATCAGCAATGTCTTTACACAAAATTAGTCATGATTCAATTTCGAATTTTTACTTCGAATTCCAGTACGGTATATGTTAATAGTCAAATATCCTCCGCAAGTTTGTCTCGGATCACCAGGACATTTCATGTTGCAGCTGGAGTCAGGTAACCGTTTCAACTGTGGTGGTTCATCCATTCCACAGAAGCATTCTGTGCTGTAATGCAAACAGAGAAATCATTTTGGTATCGATACAACAATTGAGAGGAAAAATTAGTTAGGAAAAGAAGCTTACGAATATTCAGTACCAGCAAATCGATATCCCGATTGCAAGCACATGAACGTACAGTGTTCAGCCGAATTATTTGTTTTGAAGACGGCGTAATACCCTGTGAGTAGCCGCTGTGTTTTATCATCCTTGAAACAACCAAAATTTTTTGGCATTCCAGTAAAACCTGTTGAGTGTGGACACGACGAATATAATCTCTCTGGGTAGAGTTTACCTTCTTGACTCAAACATGATACGTTGACAATTAATTCTTTACAAAATTGACTATGAGCTCTTGTTACTGCACTCACAGCTTCTCTACCCACAATATCGCAAATAGGCGTAAAATTTAATAATTGCTTATCGAGTTTGATTTTTATTGTTCGATTTTGATGTGGTTGAGTTTGAGCTTTATTCGAATTGACATGTTTATCAGGTGGTAATTTCAATTGTCTGGAACCCTGAAGTAAACCATCACTCCTCTCTAACCTTGCTGAACCAACCTTGAATAATTTTACTCATTATTATTCATTGATTTTATGGTAAACTAGTTCGGGTCTGTGAATGCGTACAGAAAAACTTTTCGTACCTCCCCAGATGACGTTCTAACTGACGCATCGTTTTGGCTTTCAAGTTTGAAGAATGAATATGCCAAGTATAATTGCACACACAATATAGTTCCAACAAACACAAAAAATATACGATATTTCTTAAAACAATTAGTAAACCGGCCTTCAAGCTGCCCCTTTGTTCTCGCCATCTTCCACCTTTCTTCCTATCTAGATTGGCGGGGGATGGTTTTCTTTACGGATTGTTCACCGCAACATGGCGAACGAACTAATAGCGCTACCATCTCATTCATCATTCGAGGATTTCTCATCACGTGACTGGATTGACAATATCCATCGCGAGCATTGAAAAGCCGCGCCAATGATTTCATCCATGCCGCGCCAATTTCAAATACCTGAATTTCGCAGGAGGAGCAGTTACTGAAGCAACTCCCCCACTTCTTTCCCTCTCCGCCCAGAAAATATATGTACATACATGTATAGTATCACACATAGTTGAGTAGAGTATCATTTAGGTTATACTCAAGAATAACAAGAGTGGAATTATTGACAAAAAATTGATAACGCAAACAATTTTACCTTTGCAACTCGAAAAGATATATATATAAAGATATTGAATATTGAAATGGCTACACCTGCAACTAGATCTCAAGACGATGACATTATTGAGTGCTTTCTGTATCCAAAATGTTGCTATTCAATGAATCCAGAGAATGTTTCCGAATCATTGCTCAATGAGGAGATAAACAAATACAACGAAATTATCGGAAAATATACGAAAGATTACATTTGGCACAAAGATTCTTTTGTATTATATCCTAGGACCAAGCAAGCTTTATTGCTTGATCAAGTTATCCAATGTTCTGGCGTACCTGGTGGTGAGCCTATTTTTCGAATTAATCATGAAATTCAATTCATGAATTCGATACCGGTGTTTATTAGACTCATTATCGTTTCACAGAATCGTCTATGCTGCCGCATATTCATGCATCACTTTGCTTCGATGAAGATGTAGGTGATGAATGGTTCATCGTATTTCTTATCTTCAAACTCACCGAATTATTTGACGGATTAATAGCACGATTAGTCGATTCTGATGGTGAATTTCTACTTATTGAGACTGCCAATTATCTTCCGAATTGGGCTGAGCCTGAAACCTGCCAAGATCGTGTCTATGTCTTCAATGGGAAAATTCATGTTGTTCAAGATAAGAGAATATCACCACTTGAACAATTGAAAAGAATCTCGGAGAATTCACAAAATTATATCATGCCCAGAGATGTTCAAGAATGTATAAGTAAGCGCCTCGTCGTTTATCCCAATGAAATTGGAAAACGGAAGCACAAAGTTCGTGCATTTCTCCCAGAAAAAGCAGCGTCAATACTTGCACTCGAGCCGGGACTTATTGCACCGGCAATCCGTACGATAGTTCACTCTGATCCACTCGAAAGAAAAGTTTGTGGATATTCAATTTATTTTTTATTCGATTCTGTGAGTGAATCGCCTTCTGATTTCCACATTCATTCACACATTATTTCGATTCACAGGTTTGTCGTGCTATGAGATATTTTCCACCAGAACAGCGCACAATGGTGAACGTAAAGATGACAAAATGTTTATATGCGATGAGTTCACACTGTCGATATACAGGTGATCCGAGAACTGGTTGGAATTTTCCACCGGCAAATAGTCCAAAGTATAACGCACATTTACTTGGTATCAAAATAGCTTGTGGGCTAGAGATGTTAGTAGCACGAGCTAATGAACGGTTACGGAAACAAGGGAAATCCGAGAATTCTGATGAACAATGGATAACATATCTTCGCCGTTTAGAGATTACTGGATATTTTAAAGGTACATTAGAAGGTAGTAAAGAGCGTGAAGAATTAACGTCTAGGGCGAGAGATTATTTCATGTCTCATCCAATGTCTGTAACATCGATATGTTCCGCGGATGAAAGTGCAGCGTCGCGTATTTTAGAAGCTTGGAAAAATGTTAAAACTGAAGATTTCGAGATGCACGCACAAGATGAAGCATCGTTAAGCCCGCCAGATGATGATAGTTGGTTGAACGTTGATGCCATGCAGCTTGAAGCGATGCTGGGACAACATTGGGGTTTGAGTGAGAAAAAACCGCAGCAAGAAACTCTGAATCTTAAGGAAAAAGTTAAATCATTTTTGAACCGTACAAGCGATATCGATGGCGTTGAATTTCCTGGAGACGGATCGCGTGATGACGATGCGAAACAAGATGTGGAAGATGCTGGTCGAATCGACTTTGATCCAGAGGTGTTTGATAGTACTTTACGTGATATATTGGACTTAGTGGTGCCAGGTGGTGATGGGGAATTCGATGGTAGCTCTGAGGGTTCTCTTGGTGGTGACGAAGAGGACGAACGAGGCGGTGAGATGGATAAGTACATGAAGTTATTAGATTCGCAGTTAGAAATGGAATTGGCAAAGGATACAAGCAGCAGTATATCTAGTCGATTCAAAGATTCAGTTGAGTCCAATTTGATGGAAAGTATTGGTGAAGAGGCGGGTGGTGCTGGACCAGCGGGGAATATTATTGGAGGTCCTATTCGTCGTCTTATGCATTTACAACTTCAATCACCAACTGCAGTAGTCCCACCAGATCTTCAAAGCTAATATAATGATGAAAAGTGACGAAATCATAATGCCATATTCACATACATCAAAAATTTGTGACGCTAAACTGTACTTAATCCTCATGTGGTACATAAGTGCGTGTACAACAATCAATTAATACTCAGACAATTTCATCCTCGCGCCTTTTCTATTCATATGCACGAACAATCGCTGATGCAATATCATTAAACAGAAGCTTTACTTCATCAACACTTAGCCTAAATGAAAAGATGTGCTATTGAGGGGGGTTACTTCAGAAAAGTCTCTTATTTATAAGGAAACACATGATTTGTTCTCTTTTTATTATCCGTTTTACATATTACTGTATTCTTTTTACTTTTTTGTAAATAATAACAAACAATTGTGGAGCAGATGTACACATAATCTGCTAATAAAAATGCACCAAGTTACGCGCAGTTTACAGTCAAATCAATTATTTCCAAAATTATGAATGATTTAATGCACATGTATTTGGGGAATATTCATCAATTGATTCTGAATTGGTATAGGTTATTTGAAAGCATTTTTGAACCATTTCGGTGCATAACTTTTCGCACGATTTGTATCGGACCCACCAGCCGCTTCAACACTCCTGCTACCACTTGGGCTTGGATCGCTTGTGAATGTTTCGTTAATTGTGGGATTATGGGTTTCTATGTTTGCGTTGGAATCGTCGCTGCTTGCCACATCACTTCGTGTTGTTGTCATTCTGGAATGAGATGAACATGTTATACATACGGTTAAAATATCGAATCATATATTTCAATTTTGACAATGAAATCGAATTACCGTGACTTGATTGCTTGAACACTTGCAATTTCGGGATCAACTAGCTTCGATTGTAGCTCAGACTTGAGATCAGATGCGCCTGAATAATAAATGATTGCCGATGGTACAAGATTTTCATCAATCAAACGATGTCCTGGGGATAGATCTTTCCTCGGTGGTGTGCAGTCTATCATTAACAAAAAAAAAAACAATCCATTATTATGTATTCAAATTCGCAGAAATAAAAGAAAAAAAATAATATCCAATTTCATTCAAATTTACAGAGAACAAATTCCTGTTGCGGATCTGCTAGATATTCTTTGACAAAGTCTTTCAACATTTGTACCGTTTCGAGAGGTCCGAATATACCCTGTAATACCATTTGATTCGGGAACTGTATTCTTATGATCGTACGACGATATTTGTGTAATTTATTCAATGTTGATTTATTCCGTTCCAACTCGCGTTGAGCATTTGTGATGAGTGGAGATTCATCATATTCTTCTCTCTGACGTTTGGCATCACGCATAAT
Organism: Meteorus sp. PSUC_FEM 10030008; assembly: GCA_018881525.1. Classification (NCBI taxonomy): domain Eukaryota; kingdom Metazoa; phylum Arthropoda; class Insecta; order Hymenoptera; family Braconidae; genus Meteorus; species Meteorus sp. PSUC_FEM 10030008. The sequence continues at coordinate 29,037 of JABMBR010012823.1, read as the reverse complement.
TTTTTTCGCGTCATCGACGGTTAACTCGAAGAAATTATCTGGAAGATCTTCCCGTGGGATGGCTTTAGCTCCAGCTTGATTGAATATCAGAGCATTCCTTTCCCCTAACTGATCAGATAGTAACAAATTTTTGATCAACAAAAAGAATGCAACTATAAACAACAAACATAGTTGAATGGACAGATTCATTTATTCCTAACTCACGAAGTCAATGTCTGAATTATTTTCCACTGAACTTTCCATCGGATTCTCATTCACCGATGTTGTTTCATCTCTCACAGTTGGAATGTTTGTTTCTATTGATGGTTTATTATCTCCTCTGCCTAAAACGTGGCCTTGACCCGATGGCTTTTTTTGTGACGACTTTTTCCCCTTCTCATTTTTATTCCCATCATTGTTTTTCTCCGTACGCAACAATGCCAATGGATCTAATGCCTTCTTTATCTGTGTGGATATCGTGGCGCCAGCTTTACTCAAATTTTTCCCCAATGTTTCATTGGATTTATTGCCCTTGGGATTTAATTGGCCAGCTACATGTGCCTGGGTATTCAATTTATCTAGATCACGATGAATTAAACGGAGCATTGCTCGGCCATTATTCAACCCAAGTGATTGTAACGTTGTCTTGCTCAAATTTTCTTGACCATGCACCTCTTGGTGCATATAAATAACAACAGTATTATCAGCTTCCTGTGCGGGACATAATTGTGCAACAATTTCATTGAGTGTTGTCGTCGGTTCAAAATCGCCCATCAATCTATCACCGTTCTCTAATTGAAGACCTATTGTCACATTAGACGTTTGCCGATCATTTGTTCTTGGTGTCATTTCCAGTTGCGCATTATTTGGTAATCCAGTGAAACGAATGATGGAATTGGCATCCAATATTTGATTGAAATGTCTATGTGAGAGAATAATTAACAAAACATCAAGACGTGGAAACCCTCAAACTATCCCTTAATAAATCATCGACTTGAATTAAATACGTACTTAATATCCCATTTCTGCGTACTGTAGCCATGCTTTTGACAAACTTCTTCCAATATCTGGAATTTTTTATGTTTAATATATAATCCTCGATGGTTTTAAAGAAATGGTATACAAAAACATGATTTCAAATAGAAAAATAACAGGATATGAAATGTTGAAAATGAATATAGGTTATGAACGTAAAAGGAATCAATTGAATACCATGTATGACGTATTTCATAGATGAATACCTGTAAAATTGTAGTATTTGGTGTTACTTTGATAGTTTGTCGTCGACCATTAGGGGCTAAGACGGTGACACTTCGGTTAGCCGCCATGACCTGCACGTTTAAAATCACTAATGATGTTCTGTGACTATACAATCCTGAAAATCTGACTCATGTTATGCTGATCATGTCATATACTCGTACGTATGTATGCGTGTCTCACTGTATACATGGTTGGGTGTATTAAATTCACCGCACACTAGAAAAAACGTATCGCGACGGCGTAGAACAGCTGTTTTGACTGCTCCAAAAACGAGGCGCTCGTCTATTGTGTGTCGTTTGACTACACCTCTAGCAAATATACATTAGTTCATCAGCTAAAAGCTCGTTTGACATCATAAATCATTTGTCAATGTGTAATAAACGATAAATATTTGATATTATGTATACATATTTGTCATCTACAAATTATTTGGACTGTATCGGCACGAATTTTCCTTCATTAATACGTACCGTAATAAAACATAGAAATAATCGAGGAATTATTTTTCCCGGAAAACTGTGATTGATAGGAAATGTTTCGTTGTTGCATTGAAACGTGGCGTGTTGTATGTATGTTTGCTGATGACTATCACTGTGTAACGTGATTTCTAAGATTTAGTGTATATATTTATTATACACGTTCATATTTGTATATCGTCAAGGAGAAGATTATAAATCAAAAATGCAGAATGGAATTAAGAATGCATAAAATAATGCCATGGCTGGCTCGATTTTAGTCGGTGCCAGTCCAGATATTGAATCATTTTTGTTACTTGATGGGAAATTAATTGAGATTATTGGAACGAATAAGAGAAAATGCGATGAAAATAATCACGAAATGGCAATTTCATTCGAGAGATATGCCAACGACTCATCCAAGAATACTAAATATGATTGCGAAAATAATATAAATATTGAGAGTACCCGTCCGAATAATAATTATACTTATGATCGTCCGAATAACCTCGCAACACCAGTGACAGTACCTCTCTGCCTTCTTGGTGATGTTCAATTACGTTTTCTTTGTCCAGAGGACTTGGAGGAAGTCCGTGCACTCTGTCAGGATTGGTTCCCCATTGGTAAAGCTATTTTGCATATTGGTCTTGATTGGTTTGGAATACTTCACTTATTCATTGTAGTATTGCATATGTTTGATTCTCCAATTCTTTTTTTAGATTACCCTTACTCATGGTATGAGGACATCACAAGTTCATCACGATTTTACGCTTTAGCCGCAGTATTTGGTGGAGTTATAATTGGTTTGATTGTAGCTGAGATTAAGCCATTCGCTACATTAAACAAAGAGGATCAAGGAATACTCTGCTCCAGCTTGGGAAAAGATTCTTTAGTGGGATATATCTTAAGTCTTGGTGTACGTCGGGCATATAGGAGGAATGGTATTGCTTCATTATTACTCGAGCAACTTTTAGCACACGTCACAGCACCAGAGAGATCAACAGTAAAAGCTGTTTTTCTTCATGTATTATCAAGCAATGCACCAGCCATTTTATTTTACCAAAGATGCCACTTCAGATTGCACAGTTTTCTTCCGTATTATTACTCAATTCGTGGAAAATGTAAGGATGGCTTCACATATGTTTTGTATGTAAATGGTGGCCATGCACCATGGGGTCTTTGGGATTGGGTCCGTCATTTGGCTGGAGCCATGGCAAGTCTTGGACCATGTCGCGTACCACAATGGATATGGCAACGTATACTGTGGGCCGCTACCGTTCTTTCTTATAATAGATGATACTTGACATGTTGCTTGCACAACCTGACTGGAAACAAGGAAGTGTTTGGTGAATGAAAGAGTCTAGGAATCGGCAACAACATCGACGTATGAGCTGAACTAGTCGAAACATGGGGGGAAAAAGTGAAACAATCATTGTCGAGTTGTTACATTCAGCTTTATTAAGGAATCGAAGACTTTTATAATTATTACACTCGTCTGATTGTTGTTCGTGCGCTGATATCTATAATTTTTATTTTTACCTCTATATTTTCGAAATGTTTGTTTCAATTTTTCATCATATGCAGGATGTTTTTCACTTGTTACATTCGTATATTTCACATTTATCGATAACATAATATTGAAAATTATTTATACATAGATGAAGTATTTAATTCTATGTAATACGTAAATGTAAATATCTATAGTGTAACGATACTGTTTGTAATAAAAATTGACACGTTGTAATTTATACTTTGTAAATGGAATTTTGTAATACATTATTAATTTTATTAGTTTTCAGGGAATGGTATTGAGTGAGTAGAATAAGATTCCAATTGAATAGAAAATGGAATAAAGATAATAACTTGCGTTATAGATATGTCATGATTGTACACGAATGTTTTTCTTTAGAAATAGTATGAGACAGATAGAGGAAGAAGGTTCCCATGGAAGTGTGTTGGAAATACCGTCGTAGAGACGATCATGCTCTCTAGCGAACACATGAATGGATGGTAGTAAGCTGCGCAGATTGATCCAGAAAAACCGCCCATTTTTTATTCATGTGTCGAAGAGTGTTGGCTCTTGAATCATATTTCAATTCAATCAGATCACGAAAATGCCTAAAATCATTGATTTACGACCAAAAAAAGAACTTCTCAATGCGAAATTTGAGAAGTATCAATTTTGTTCCGATATTATTGCTGTAACCGAAGAAAAGAGTCTTTCAAAAAGTATGTATAAATGCGAATTCACATGTCCTAACCTCTATTGATACAATGAGATACTTTCACTTATTCATTTTTAGGTGTATTGAGGCAAGAACCATTGCCGGGACAAGAATCTTGGCTGGAAGCACGACTTTTTGCCTTTCACAATCATCTATTCAAAAATCCTTTCGATTCATCATGTTGGTTTTGCGATGAGAATTACCAAGTTTGGCAGTTAAAAAAAGATGGGACACTTCATAATGTTTACTTATTCAATTCGCAGGAAACTCAAGCTGCCTACAATCCAACAATTGCGTTTGCTTCAAATGATATTGTTGTTCTCACGAAAGGTGATGATAACTTGGAAATTCTGGTCGCGATTACTCCTGAAGAAAATAAATCGTATTCATTTCAAAACATCGAACCTGGGATATTACTGGACGCACGTTATGTGCAAGAAAAATCCGCGATCATGGTAGCTATGTGTTGCATCGTTGAACTTGATGGGAAAAAGCATTCAAAACTCGTAATCCTATCGTTACTGATGACACATGATAATATCGCTGTCAATCACTTACAATGTATGCAAAAACAAGAGTTGACTGTGAAAGGATCGATAGAGTACGTGTTCATAGAACCTTGTGGAAATCATATAAATCTTCTGAGTCAGGACGCAGCGAAATTCACTTATGACTCTCTGAATAAAGTTCAAGAAGTTCATGAAAAGTCAATTGTCGGTGATTCAGAGATCAAAATACCTAAATACTCGTGGTCTCAAGACGAAGATTCACTAACTGTGTGGATTAAAATTCCAAAGAAGTACGGCGAAACAAAAGCGAAAGTGAATGTTACATCAACTGGACTAACAGTATCAGTGAAGAATGAAATTTTGATTCAGGGTGAATTGCAGTTTCGTATTGATCATGAAACTACGGTGTGGGATTATGATGAAGATACATTGAAGTTGGAATTGATGAAACACCAGAGCGGACAAATGTGGAACGAGCTGATCAAAGGCGATACTGATGGTGAATGGTTACCAAATGAAAGTTTAGCTGCGGAAATTCATTCCAGGTAGAATCTCAAGATGCTCATCATTTCTGTGAATATATCAGGTATAATATTTTCTAACTGCATAAATATTTACAGACTCGCGCATTTATGTACGGATCAACAGCAAAGCATTGATGGCAGTAGTCAACCAGCAATAGGATTCAATTCTGAGCAATTGGAAGAATGTGATTTGCAAGGCAAAGAAAATATCCTTCAACGAATCAACTTGATTTCACAATCCCCCACGCATCTAGTGATGCTTGGCGCGCACAATCGCGTTTTATTTACTCATAAATTACAATCATGTCAAGTTCTATGCACGAGACACGATCATGACGGTTGTGTTTGGCAGTCGGTCGAAGAAGTATCAAATGAATGGCAAATGAAACATACGAGTACATATCCAGGTTTTGGATATGTAGAAGCCAGTAAAACAAACAAAAAGTTCTGTATATCACCACCAGATTGTAGTTACGTTGCAATTATCGAACATTCCAGGCATGGATTTGTTTATGAAAAACCAACGGTTTCAGCGACCGTAGCAAAGCAGAGGATTATTGATTTGGGACCAGATACATCAGCTATTATGGGTGCTGCTGCAACCAATGAATATATGATCATAATAACAAGAGACAAACTGTATCAGTTAAGAGTGACAAGATAACTTTATATCCTTTAATGAGAATTTGGTATATCATTTGTCATTTACAAATATACCCTCTATATGTTACAATATACATTATTTACAAAAATCACGATTTATTTCTTCTACGGTGATCAGTCGCGCGATTGTCAAATGAGAGTGAAAAAAAATTGATTTAAGCAACCAACGATAAAGTGAATTCAATACGAAAGTTATATTGGCTCACAACGAACCATCCAACAAAATGAATTTTCAGTTAACAGGAATAATTCCAACTCAATCAATATATTAATGAGCTATAGCATTCGGACACTTGTTTTTAATTTTCTCATTCAGACATTGAATGTTTAGCGATTGATCGGCAGACCAGTACCATATCGAGCGTGTCTCGAATGTTTTGGGGAAAGTAGCAATAACAGAATCTGGCCTCCTGTTGCTATAAGCCGTTTCCCTGGTTTTGCAGTTGAAGAAATAATGATGACCAGTACTCCGGCTCAAATGAAGTGACCATGGTGGATTCGTGCTCTTGAGGAACATCACACTATGAGGAATGAAGTAAAATGGTTCTTCATTTTTGTCCACATTCTGAGAATATGATACTTCTGCTGGGTAATGGGCCAAGACGCTGCTTCCATTTTTCAATATCCGAGGCTCCAATTTAAGTTTTTCATTCAGATCATCATCCAGTGAATGTAGTTCCTTTGATCTGACACGATGTAACTCATTATTTTCTGGCTTCCACAGAGCATTACAAAATTTATTGATCAATGCGTGTCTTTCGGGCAAATATTTTCCACTAATGTCTTCAGCACCGAGTAACCAAGCGTCAATTATATGTAAAGCCGTCGTTTTTCGCTGTGTCTTATGTTGCCCACGGTACTCTGTGACAAGTTCTGCATATACCAAAGTATCTGGCGACAATTCAATATTCACGACTCGTTCCCATACGCCTTTCACCAAGCGGAAGACTTTCGTACGGCCCATCCCAAAATAAAATGTCGGTGCGTTTTGAATCCCCGATGATTTGTTGTATTCACATGGAACACAATACCAGTCACACGGTGGGTTCAGAATAGTGTCATTCATATTGTGTATGGTAAGCTCGCCTGCTTCACTTTTGAACAGTGTTTCCATTGATGATCCAAGGATTGTTCGTAATCGATCTTCAGGTCTAGCATCTCGTGGTACTGTTCGACTTTGATTAGGTAGTTCCCAATATTCGAGACAATCCTTCCGCAGTTGTTTTTGTCTATTTTCAGAGAGTGCTGTGTCTTCACAATAAGCGGCTATTTTCAATAAACCCACTATTTGCTTCCTCGCCAATGATTCGTTAGATTCTGTGAGATATTGATAAAAATCCTCATCGCTTCTGAGAGTTTCTAGTGGCACTAGTTCCATAACATCACGCGATTTATTTTGCTCGCGGAGTAAATGATTCGCAAGGTTCAAATAGTTTATCACATCTTCAGTATTTGGTAATTTTTCTTGACATACTAAATATCTTTCGGAATTTGCAGGCCTCGATGTATTGGGTTTGAAAATGCACACACGCTTGAAGCATCGGTACATCAAGTACACTAGCCCCGCACTGAATGGGGTGAATAAGTCGAACAATTTTGTTACGAAATTTCCACCTTTACGTACAATCATCAAAGCCACAAGACATTGACAAAGATATAATTGTTTCGAAAGAATCTCTTGTATATTCTCTTTACCCTCCACGGAGAATCCACCATCAGCCATCATGAAATGAACTCCTCGCCCCTTTGTTTGGTGCATTATCAAACGTTTCAAGGCCATTTGATTATCGGGATCATAAACATTTCCGTCGTCTTTTGGTCCATAATAAGTGTGGAAAGTCTCAGGTGATCCAGCATAGAATTCATCGAGTTCAAAGTCGTTTGATGCTTTTAATGTAAACCCGAAACCTTTAGCATGCCATTTACTTCGCCATAGTACGTATTCACTAAAGCCACCAGGACCCGCACAAACGTCAGCGAAATAGAGAGGTTCACTTGGGTCCAGATCCTTTGGATTAGTAAAAATGAAATTAAAGACTTTGTCCAAATTTGCCATTTTCACAGCTGCACGATTTTGGAAGAATACACCGCGGATCGATTCGAATGGATTCGACCTACTGCGGGCACGTCTCATTTCTTGTTTGTCCAAATTGTCAAAAACCGATTTGGAATAAACAAGTTGATGGAGAATATGTGCATCACAGAATAAAGTTTCATCGTCAATTGTTTCTTTACTGGAACCTAATATCATCCAACAACTCAACTCCTCTTTCGATGGTACATCTTGACGGGTTGCCAACCACATCAAATCTTCCTGGACACTCATAATTTCTTGTGATGGATCCCATTTGAGAGTAGCTTCCTTGAGCTTTTTATTATCATGTCCAAGACCACGTCGACCTTTCTGATTGAAAGCTTCCACGGGCTGAAGACGACCCTGTTCAAGTTTCCCCAAACCTTTACCTTCAGTGAAACCCATTTTCTGCATCAAACGTTTACCAATGTCCACTTTTTTCGCCGGTGGCTGAATTACTTCAGCGTGATCCGTGGCATCATTATTATCATTATCATCTGAATCTGATCGAAATCGTTTCTTTGAAAACCTATCGTTCGGAGTATCATTGAACATTGATGAATTTCCAACAAATGATGGACGTTGTTCCGTTTCACTTCCACTTGATTCATCTGTGGACGCAAAATGGTATGGTGAGAGATTAATTCCATCAATTTCATTACATGTTTTGAATGCCTTGGGAAAAAAATATTCCACCAATTGTTTTTCTTACCACTTAACCTAGAAGATTCCATTGTATCTTTCGGTAGTAGTTCTTTATCCACCCGAGAATTGCCAATGGGCATCTTTCAAGGTTACATTCACGTCTTCGTATAATGTAATCGCCGTTCTTATGCACTTTTGAGATTTTATATACAAATTAATCTAATATAAACTCTTTGAAGGTACTGTTATGCCGTACGCACACGAAATTTGGATGGTGCGAAATAACGACATAACAGTCATGTTCCGGCCAATCGGAGTTGAGCCAAAAATATTCAAATACTTCGTACAATATATGACGAATTTCAACAATTCTGTATTATCATCGATCGATATTCCATTTTGTACTGTTGGCTCCACCTCAGAAGTTTTTCCGTACCCTTCATTACCATCGTCATTCGAGTCGATAATAGCGGAATCGTTATGCATAGAGATGTAAGACACACACCCCACCACCCCTACACCAAAATGATGATTTAACATACATGAGGTATAGAAGATCACATCACAGTGTGAGACTCTCCCATTGACACCCACACACGCTTGATAAGAAAGGTCTTTACAGAAGAGAAGAATTGGCCGCAGATCAGTTCTTGTCTACAAATTCATCGTATATTAATATAATAAAACCCCGAAAGCTTTAGAGCAATGACTGGCTATGAATGAATATCTTGGTTAATCATTGATTTTATACCCAATCAAATATTGATACATTCACATGGAATAGTTGCACAGAAGTCGCTATTTGGAGAATCAATGAACATTTGTAGATAGGTAAACACATCGTGTGGGAAACGTGATTTATGCATGGACAAAAGTATGAATATCATCTTCAACGTTCATTATCGAGAATCAGTATTCATCCGATCAAAAATCCGGATACTCATTGTACCATCTGTTCTCTTATGGTGGGAAAATTCTCGTGATAGATCAATCATGATACAGATAATACTCATAATAGAATGATAGCTCTATATATTCCAACGAATTAAACTGAATTGAATTGTATACACTCACGATGAAACGTGTATCATAATCCAACCCTACTTTGAATGGATCACATCAGAATCTTGAATATAGACATCATTTCTATGTATGCCAGATGTTAACAATAACGCGAAGGATCATGACCAGACAGTTCAAACACGAGTTATAAATTTGGAACTTCCTGAAATCGATTCATGAAATCGATATAACATTATATTTAATGTGTCGTACATATGACTAGCACTAAAAATAGTGGCCCACATTGTCTTTGCTCAGATTCATTGTAAGTATACTTCGCCCAAAATATATTCCTATTTCAATCTATCTCACTTTAATAGCAATATTGGAGAGTTTCATACGATTTTACTCTTGTTACAGAGCACTGGGCGTACACAACTCTTCTGACATAATGTTTTACTGCCGTCTCGGTATTATTCAAAATTATGTCGACATAAATTTTGTATTATTCACATCAAAACCCGGATGTGTATTTATTCTTTATCTCTCATATCTTTGTTTTTTCTCCATTTATTTCAAAGAGGATATGAATTTATCAAACGAACTTTCATCTTTCCATATCATTTTGACTTTGAATATTCAAGGAATTGGAGAAATGTGACAACAAATGTGAATATGGATGCAATAAATTCAGTAAAATCGAACAATTTTCAAGGCGCATGGAACAATCTCGAATGTATATGTCTGAATATGAAGAAATAATAATGTGGGAAACGGACGAAATTTTGAAGAGAATGAATCGTCCAAGTGCTCTGCAGGCGTTGGTGAGAGTATTTCTGGTATTTCAGTTGTAAACAATCAGTCTCTATCTATATAAGTATATATATGAACGTGTATATCACAGCAGTTTGGTATGAAATGGATGACGTTACGTCATATGATGGAATTGTAGGAGCTACATTGGTGGTACATGAAGTCAGTTAGTGGGCGAAAAATAATCGAGCGTGCACGAGAAAGCTTGAAGTCAAGCGTATACGACGAAGGAGTATCGATAAATTCTCATTAAAGACCATGGGGCTGAATCTGAACGACGTCAGTAAGGGAAAAGACCACTACCACCATCTTCATCATCAACGATGGTAAAGAGTATAAGTATAAGAGGAGAGCGGAGAATTGGAACTCGATATGGCACGATATCCCCCACTCGCCATCACTGGAAACTTCTTCCTTTCGTACCTTTCGCGTAACATGATATACCCATCGTATTAATTTGCTGTCATCGTCCGATAATGTCTCAGGAGAACCAACATTAACAATGGAATCTAATCAATCTTCATTCGGGAGAATTTTTCTTGGTAACTTTCAATTCTCTACCGCCTTGCCGAGGAATTTACGCGCGTATCTCGATATTACATCACATTACTGTTAGTCAACAATCATCTAATTTGTATGATAAAGACATGGACTTTCCTGACAAACACAATATTGTCATTGTGAGTGATTAGGAATACCGAACAGAGTTGATGTGAGTTGTCGTATTAGAAATTATTGACTGATTGGATAACTTTTTTATACATAATTCGTTAGACTGAATGAACGTATCAGTTGACACTGGCTATACGAAATGGATTGCTGATAATGAGAAGAAAAATTGATATACGCACAGTAAATTATCTTTCAAGGACATTTGCTGAATGAGACTAACGTCACAGTGATGATGTTATAATGGTGTAAGTTATGTCGATGGTGGTGGCAAATCGAAAAGGCAGCGTGTGGGAATCTTTTCACTGTAATTCCAGCCACCACTGTAACACAACGTTTGTGTGCTTTCAGCTTGAGATCATCCTAAGTTTATCCACAACTATTGTATAAATGTTCCATTTTTACCAGAGATGGATTGAAGTGCGTGAATTTGTGATAAAATACGAAGGATGAAGGACTTGTTGCTTCTTGTCAGTATGATTCCTGTCAGATCATATTTAATTTTGATAACAATAAGTGCGGTTCTCGGAGCCGATTCACAAGCATCAAGTCCCTTCGGTACATGTTGTCCCCCAGGACAAGTTGTCTCTGTAGCTGAGAACTTTACGTGTGCTTTTCCCGACGATGAAAATTTACGGGAGCTCCATGACATGAGAAACAATCACTGGGGATATGAAAATCCAAGTGGTTGTCTGACTTCAAATGCAACAGTACAAAGTCTCAGTGATATCACTAGTTATTTGATCTCTGGATCGATAGCGTGTATCGACCTCCTCTATGATAGTGAATCTGCGTATACACCGTTTGTTTTCTACTGTAACAGTAGTAGTGACAATGAAGAGAGTGTTCCAGTGCCACGTTTGGCTACGTTCCGAACGTGTTGTCCCAAAGAACAGGTTTTTGATATTGACACGCGTGAGTGCATCGCCATAAATAATGCCACTCAATATTATGGAAATATTGTTGATACAATACATGATCTTCTGCGTGACACTGTTGAATTCACAACAATTATTCGGGGGTCATTACACTGTGATCACTCAATAGTCGATTACGTTATCAATGTTACGCACGATCTTCGAGTACTACATAACGGCACATTCCAGGTATATCCAGATCCAGTATATATGGTGAAGAGGTATAGGAATGTAAAAAATAATGACCTACTGAACCATCTCGAGAATTGATCCACCTTGTTTATTGCTTTTTTTCCTGCTGGCTTTTCTTTTTATTAGATTCACTTTTTACTACCAGCCATATTGTACCATTGCCTCATTTTTTCTCTCGATTGACTTTCATATCTTATCACGTTGTAGGGAGTGTCCTGTATATGTTTCAAACACACTCACGATACATGTCTCAATTCTTGGAGCCGTGTTCACGAGACAGGAAATTGTGTGTTAACATTTGTTTAGTCATGCCGAAGTTGACTCTATAATATTATTGATTTATCGTCGCATTCATAAATCACTTAGTTTGCGATTTTAAATATCAATGACTCGAAAGATTAATTTTATGAATTCATTCCTCATGCTCAGGTACTCGTTCTATCGGGAAATAGCCATGAAGAGAAAGAAAGTGTATTGATGACTGGAGATAATTCATGTGTGGATGTAGGATCATCACCTGATCTCATGGTTGTCAGATTGTGTCAAGATTCAACATTTTGTAGGACAAATCCATGCATAAGGAAATGTTGTGATGAGGATGAAGCATGGATTGGAAATGGATGTCGAAAATTGGGATCACAGAAAAGCAATGCCCTTCAGTTCCATCGACAAGTGCAAACAATAGTCAACTCAACGTACCACTCTGTTCAACTGGATATTTTAAACACAACAGGTATGAAAATATCAAATGTAATTTGTGGTGAGTTCTAATTGCATTGTACGCATCATCGATTGCAAATTCCATTATTGTCAATTAACCTGTTTTTCTCTCCATTGAAGAATATGGACTATTGATTGGAAAACACGAATGTCCGAATGGAATGTATCCAATTCTGGGAAATGAAAGTTGGCACATTACTAGTCAGGGACATATTGATGTACCCGATTACCAAATATATCAGCATCATGAATATTGCCTGGAAATGCTTTATGACACTGAATTTTATTCAGATGGACTCTATCCATGCGTATGTTTCGAAGAAATTGTTACAACGCATGTACCACCAGTACGGTATGTTACTGATTATGAATGTCTAATGATATTCCATCATCTATCAATTAATACCGATAATCCTGATAGCTTTATCAATACACGAGTTTTATTGTGTCATATTGTTCTTTCAGACTGGGAATAAATGCGGCTTTGGAATTGACAAGTTGTGCTTTCCTCTTAGTGACATTTTTAGTGTACGCTTGTCTTCCACTTGTACAAAATCTACATGGCAAGACTTTCATGTGTCACGTAGGCAGTCTCTTTGTAGCGTACGGCTGTCTAGCCACAGTTGCACTTGCTCCACCCCCTGACGCCTATACAAGCCAAGGAGATATCCCACAGTCACGATACTTGTATAAATTTCTTGGTTATACAATGTTATTTGCATTTCTTGCATGTTTTTCATGGCTCAACGTCATGTGTTTCGACATTTGGTGGACATTTGGGCGAGTATACAATTATTTCAATTATTGTAAATAATGTCTGAATCGTAGAAGGAAAAAACCTTGCATATGTGTGTAGCACAGAATGGGGTAATGTCAACCGAAGTGTGCGAGAAATGCTCGAGTTAGCACGACAAGAAAGACATGACCATTGAGGGGTGCGAAACGACATTCTTCTTACCGCCGCGAGGCACAACCCACCCGCCTCTTCACGAACGAGCGAACGTTGTCATCGTAGTCGTTCGTTACGATGAAACCACTTTGGTCGGGGCAGCTGCTTCGCGATAGGGCAACTTCAATGCGGCCAGATCTATTGTTTCACTCACAGTTGAAAATAGCTTCACTATCTTCTTCGTCATCTCTCAAACTTCTGTTATGTATTATATTTCATTTTATTTAATTCCGTCGTTTTTTTCATTTGTTTTTTTTTCTGATTTCCTCATGCTGCGCCGGTGCGACCATAAAAATGTCTTTAGTTTTCGCTGTAGGAATGTTTATGTTTGTTTTTTTTCCAATGGTGTATTCTGAAAGAAACGAATGTGGGTGATAGATATTTTGGAAATAGAACTTGAAGTAGTAAAAATGCCAGGCCCTAAGATCTACTTAGATTTATGTACGATTTGATTTTTTTTCATGGTAACAACTGTTCATATATATATAAATGTACGAATGCCGTCAACGTTAAAATTTTTACAGAGGGTTGGGTGGTGCCGCTAGCACAGGAGGTCGGAAACGCGCTCAGCTAAAGCGCTTTCTCATTTACTCAGTGTATGCCTGGGGTTTTGCCCTGCTGGTTACATCGCTCGCGGTCGCAGCAGACCACACGGATGCTGTGGTGTGGCAGCTGCGACCCAACATTGCCATCGATTCAGTATGGTTCCAACGTAGGCTATTTTAATTTTGTTTAAAATTTAACGCCCGTACTTTCTGTCATTTCATTAAAATATATCGGATTATGTATATGTAATTAATGTTACAGAAGATGCAAGTAACCATGGAGAACTAATCTACTTCATCGGACCTATCTCTATTCAATTGATCGCTAACATAGTATTCTTCATATTGACAATACGTCACTGCAATCGTGTAAAAGCTGAAATATCAAGACTCATGACACCAACAGCGGAAATTAGCAGTCGACGGTTTCGTGCAGACAAAACCAAGTATGCGATCGATATTCAATTTCTCTCGAACATATTTGGGTTTAATTATGCAACCAACTTAACTGTGTTCTATATTATTCTTCCAGATTGATTTTGAACATAAAACTCTTCATTATTATGGGAATTTCATGGATACTTGAAATTGTATCACATTTTCTTAATCATTATGCAACTAATTTGAGTTGGCGAGATGAATTCTTTTACGTGTCAGACGCATTCAATTGTCTTCAAGGTTTTTTAATATTCGTTCTATTCGTGCTTAAAGCAAAGGTTTATTATGCTCTGATGCATCGACTTGGGCGTGAGGAACGAACAAATATACCAGCAGGGCTCGGTGGAATGAGCCTTCAGGATCCTCACAGGGTTAAAAAGAGTGCCAGCTGTAGCACACTCATGTCAACTTATGGTCCCGTCAACCCTACGCCATCAAGTTGCTAATTATCATGACATTTTTCTTTCAAGAGAGAATTTTTTTTCATACACAGTTGACTATGCACACTGTTGTGCACCCGTGTTCATTTTATTTTTGTGATAAAGCCGTCGCATATGCGAATATACATATGTATGTACATAAGTAAACACACATAGAACACGTATATATTTGTTAGTGGGCAATTTCCCGTCCTGGGAATTATCCGCCAGTTCAAACGTATTTCTCACAGTTATCCTGACTCTAGTCCTTTCATTAATTTTCCTGCTGGCACATTCGTCATATTTCATTCTACCACTTTTACGCTCATTCAAACACAAAAATATCAGAGGAGTGCACAACTTATGAGAGTTATGCAAAATGGGAAAAAAATAATATCAGCACATAGAAATGGTTTGCTTATTTTTATTTTCCAGCAGATATCACACAACATTTAGTGTCAAACACGATACACACACAGACACACAGGCACTCTTTTACGCACTTGTATTCATATCTGTTTTCAAACTAATAGATAAAAACAGAGAACAAATACATTGGCTATCTACATTATTTGTATAAAGTTACGTTCAAATATGTACAGGTTCCATTGACGAAGTAAAACAGCACGAGAGAATGAAAATATATATATATATATATGTATATGATCATGTGTATGTGCACGTGTCTTCATCAAGGCTTATACCCATCAATGGCCGTATCTTCAAGATCAGGATCCTCAGTGATGATTGATATATCCCTGATTGATGGTCTTCGTGTTCTCCAGCCATCGGGTGGTGTGACAGGCTCTGTAGTTTTGGTGAGGAGTTTTGGACCAGATAGCGAGATTATTATCGCACCAGTGGGCGCGGTCAATAATATCGATAGAACGCAAAGGTTCAACACTGCTTCTGCATAACGCAATTTATCAGGATCACTTCTATCGATTTCATCAAGAACGACTGGTCCTAGTGCCGCTTGAACTGTGGCTTTGGCCATACACGCAAGCGATATGAATATTTTCTCTTTAACATTGAGCTTTGAACCAATTCCAACCAGGAATGTGATTACCATACGTATAACGATGCCGATAAGAAGGCAACCTATGCTCCGGTAAACAGTTCCACCATCGAGTTCGTTTATTTGAATTTGTGTCCCTGTTAGGCCAAAAAGTATCGGCTCGAAAATCATCCAAAATATTTCGAAGGAAATGGCCACTGGATTCTGTGAATGAAATGAAATATTACAATATGAATTTTTGTAATTTTTCGGAAGCAATTCATAAATATCTCTCTAGTATGAAGAATTACGTAGATCTTCATATACGTGTATGTATGAAGATTTATATGTACAATTGAATCTCGTTGAGACATCTCTCAAGCATGTAAATAGTCGCCGCCTCGCCTCCATAAACTAATAGCCGCCACTGGTCGTGATTATTCGTACGTCCTTCGAAACGAGCCAGCACAAAATCGACAAGTTCCGCTCAACTCGACTACTACGCGGAATGAGGCATCATCAAGAGGGAGAGCAGGACTAGACTTATATAGATAACGTGAAGTGAGGGATGGTGAGAGGGAAGTGGCGAGAGACCAATGTAGAAAGATAGATTGTGAAGAGTGGATGAAGAGGAAAAAGAAAATCAAGTGAGAGAGAAAATATGCAGTGAAACAGTCGAGGCGTCACCGCAGTCAGCTCTAATTAATTCTCCTTAATAGGATTGCGAGTTTACCGCAGCGGGGCCATGTGTTAATTAACAATCGCATCGAACGAGTTAATTAAAGATCGCTGCAGTTTGAATATTACATAAACATAAAGTACAAAAATCCAAAATTTTCTTCTTGGCTGTTCTATACTTTCAGACAATTTTTGTTCTCTGTGATCAATTTTTTTTCCAGCCTTTGAAAAATTTCCCTACTCATTCATAATACCAAAAATAAAGAGAACAAAAGATGAATAAAAATAAAGGAGGAAAAAATTACTATCTAACATCAGAATAATCGCATCCGACAGGGCATAGTGCACGCTTGGAGTAAAGCTCGTGCCAGCTCTCTTTCTCTTGCTTCTTCTCCACTGATGGTGGATCGTTACACCCGTCTTTTCGCCCCATTTTATTTTCCCCTCGGCCTCATTTTTTTTCCTCTCGATTCTTCACGCTCTCTTTTTCTCACTCTCGCATATTCCGTTCCTCATTCTGTTTTGCGCAAGAGTAAGCCTATACTCATGACATTGTCGTGCTCGCGAAAAACATCCCCCACATGAATCGCGCGCGCCTCTCTCGATTTCTTCTCCTCTCACACTACTGGATGTACTTGAAGCCGACCCTTTGCCGGATGAAAGTGTAGTCCAACCATCTCTCTCTACACCCGGAATGATCAAACGCCAACGATAACTGTAGAGCAGCACACACGAATTGAACCCAGAATTTATATACCTATACACCGACCTCCTTTTTTCATGACACGTTCCTCCTCCATTCAATCCCCGTTTTGCAACCCCCATTTACATGTATACTCTTTATGCTATATCATAATTTCTTTCTTCTTTTGTTCGTTCCCTCTTCTGCTATAGAGTCCATTTAAGTGTGATACTGCTGCACAAGTTCCAAAAAGACTTTCTACTCCAGCATCTTCCGGAAATTTCAGAAGGCGATATGGGTTTGCATCAAGCAATCTTACTTTCATACCATATACTCGTGTATATACGCGCCGAAATATACTCACGTCATCAACTTCCCATCCATCCTCTTGCCAGAAGTAGCAGCTAACAAATGCGGCGGCAACAACGGCGAGTGGACCAGCGCCCCCCAATTCAATTGCTTCACTTCCAAACACCGCAATGAGACCACCACCAAGAAGCATCAGTACCCTCAGCGGTACCATGAATGGCTGAAAACATTTGTAATCGCGTTTACACATCCGTTTCACGATAAAAGCTCAACAAAAAGTGCAAGTTATTTATATACATGTCCTTGGCCTTCTTTATCATCAAGCACAGTACATCTATACATGCACATACA
Organism: Meteorus sp. PSUC_FEM 10030008; assembly: GCA_018881525.1. NCBI lineage: Eukaryota > Metazoa > Arthropoda > Insecta > Hymenoptera > Braconidae > Meteorus > Meteorus sp. PSUC_FEM 10030008. Next base: position 11,022 of record JABMBR010012823.1, on the reverse strand, counting down.
CAACTTTTTGGATGAAAATGTCTCCGAATGCTGTTGACAACACAGTGCATACTTACGTCACCCTTTTCGGGAACATATTTAGCTAGGCAACCCCACAATATTCCAAAACCAAGACCACCAATTATCGCAATAGGACCTTGTAGAATTTGATACCACAATGCATCATGGGAAAATATGACGCTCTTGATAATTCCAAAAATGGCAACTGAAGCAGCATCATCGATACCAGCTATCGCTATTATAAGCGTTGGAATACCCTAAAAATCATATAACATTCGTCACCATGTCTCGAGCATGGATAAGAATTTTTAACAGACCCTCAATCCTTACCTTTGCCACACCATAGCCTTTGGAACGCAGTCTGAAGAGACATGGGACAATTACTGCTGGCGAGACTGCCGCCACAACACTTCCGATTAAGAGAGCCCATATCCACGGTAAACCGAATATGTACGTTGTTGTAACTGCAACCAACCCAGCTTCAACGAACCATGGAACGAGTCCTATTTTAGGCAACGTTATCTTCTGTCTTTTGAGGGCATTTGGGTCTAGGTCGAGGCCAGCACGTGTAAGAATTATCACAAGGGCTATTTTGCTATAAATCAGATAAAATCCATAAGTATGTAATAGCAATTAATCTTGTTTTATCGATAAACCTTTTCAATCTTCATGTTTGATTAGCTAATACAGATTATAAATCAACGAGGTTATAGATATCACTGTTCCCTTAACCATATTGTAATGTCATGCATATTTATGCGCATATTCTCCTGTGATAATAACATGAATTTTGCTTTTTTTTTTCACAGTCATGTGAATTGCAAAAATGCTGATCTAATAGTCTAATCATCATCAACAACAACTCAATATGTGTCGGCATTTTGTGATGGTCACAAAGATATAAGGCAATTAACCAAGCTAAAATTAATTGGGGACGAAAACATTACGGCTTGTAGAATGATAAATGATTTATATCCCGAAAGTTGAGTGGGGAATATCAGAGTATGAAATTGGATGAATCGGCATAGCGAGAAGAGGAAGAAGACGAAGAAGAAAAAGGAGCAGAAAAAGAAGTAGAAATAGTAGTAAAAGATATTGATGCAAAGTGAGCACGAGGTAGCACATGACTTAATGTTGACTTATTTATTCAAACGACTATCAATTATCGGATAAGATCGAAGAGAAATTACAGTCACGGGACTGCGTACCACAGTCACGGGACTGCTTATTCATATATTTGTTCAGACCCGTCAACTGAGCAACCAATTAACACACTGCGGGAACTGCTCGCAGGGGACATCCCCACTTTCTTCATTTCTCACATACGTTTCAAAAGTCACGAGACTTTGAGTGTCACAATGTTTTCTATGACAATATTGAGTGGATATATTTTACAGAGGAAATGTATCTACTCACAATGGACATTGCATGTTCGCTTTTCATATCGAGATTGACACTATCTACCTTTTGTTCAATTTTCGTATTTTTACATTTATATATCTATTTATATGAGTATTAATATTATTAAATAATTTATATCAAGCATTTGATGATGGATTGCACGTGGGAAGGATAAAATGTAGCAAAGCCCTTCATTCAATCTGTCAGTGAAATAATCTCGGATGTCGAGAATAGCACCAGAGTATTCACATGTCCATATCATATGTGCATCGAAACAGATATATATCTATTTGTGTATGTATTCATCGCCCACCGTATACACACATATGTACAGATAGGTACTCTTATTCATTTTTGCTCGACCGCAGCACGTTGCGTAACCTTTGCAAGCGCATTATCACTCGTGTAATACTCAACCGGTCACTATGCATTCACGAGCTTTTTTTTTTTTTTTAAATCCTTCTCATAACTCGTTACTATTTCTCAGTTTTTCCGTCATTATTTACATTGGAATACAAACACTGTAAATAACAGATCGTTCATGAAGTTGGTAACAAAAAATTTGCAACTGTCAATCATTAAATTGTTTGGAGATGACGCATGAGAGAATTAATAGCCAAGATGAGCTGATAGTGTCATGCGGTATTGTGCTACCGGGAAATATATAAAATAATATCATTTATAAACATTTATGTACATTCCATAAATGGTTATTGCTACAGATCAAATAAAGTAGCGAAAGAAAAAGTGAGGAAAAAAAAAAGGTGATGATGGACAGCGTTGAAAGTATTAAATGTGTAGTGTAATTGTTCAATTAAAAATCAGTGGTGCATTCGGGAAAGGTATTTAAACGGAAATGATAGATGATGATGTGAAGAATGATAAGGAGGCACAAGAGATTCATCGAACGATAATTTATATGGTGATGAGCGAATAATGTGAAATGTTCATGCATTGATACGTTGAATTCCACTGTGACACATCACCATTCTCAATATATATACCAACATGACTTCCAATTCAATCTCATTCCATCACTCTATATTTTTTCCCCTGCATTGTTTTCTTTTTTTATTTTTTATTATTTGATATCTTTGAAATTTTTTTATCTTCGTATCATCACATTGCGATACTGTATCGTCACGCGGATTGACAATAAACACATTCACGTGGGAATTTATAATATCACATGACGTGAAATAACATTACAATGGCAATCCGAAAATTATAAAAAAATATACGACCGTACATAACCTTGGATATATTTATATGTGAACAAAAAATAATATAGAGTAAGCAATCAAAGTAGCCAATAATATATTGTCTTATCTAACGATACGAGCATGTAGTGGATTTGTATATAATGAAGTAGACCCTTTACATGTATAATGACCGTAGCATCAATTGCTCTTGACTTACTTGTTATGCACAAAGTCAATCGACCCTAAAAGCATCAGCAGTATAGGGCGACATCAAAGTATACTTCCCCCAAATATGTGGAGCAATTTCACTTCATGTATACATTCATCAACTCATACAGACATTGAATGAACAGATAAAAAGTCCCATACATTTTTCTACAATTCAAATGTTGAGGTTAAACACTTACCGAAGATTTTTTACAACGCCGCTATATCCTTCAATATGAACAAGTCCGACATTCTGCATTATAATGCCAGTGAGTAACATCCCAATAAGGGCTGGCAGTGTTGTCAAGGAAAATATCCAGCCACCAAAGTGTGCTACGATTGCTAAACATGCCAAACTGAATAATGGCCCACCCGGTGCTGCATCTTTGCCAATAATTGCATAAGTAATGCCCCAAATCATGAGACCAAGCAAAAATAGACAGAGAATCCTGGCGAACTTTCGATAAGATGGACAGAAAGGCCGTGGACAAGCTCGTCGCCAACCTGGTGGTTCCCATGATGGTGAATCGTCTGGACCATGACAGCGGGAGCAGAAAACATACAGCCATGATCTGAAGGTTATGATAAATTGGAGATGAGACAATGAATAATGATTGATAATCAAATAAAAAGCTGGATTAAGATCATGAGATATTTACTTTTTTAGTTCATCAGAATACTCGATTTTATCTCTTATTGAACTGGACAAACTCAATGCCGATTTTTTCCGGTTCTGACCGTTAATCCGTCCATTCTCCAGATCAAATCTGTGCTGATTTATATTTTCAATACTTCCACAATTGCTGCTGTGATGAAGAATTGACTTCTTTCTCATGGGTTCTGAATTATGTTCCGAGCTGGCGCTTATCCGGCGATGATGTTCGAATACAGGATTATCAATACCAACTTGTTCGCTTATTGACACCCGTCTGATTCTCGTTGAATCATCAGTGGGCCTGATAATTTTTGCAATATGACACTCTACACCAGTGGAATCCATAACGTTCGTCTAAAAGTATTCGACGTCAAATGACGTCTCTGTGAAAACGCGAAGACATCAACGTGCTCAAGACTTTATTCCTCTTCCTCTTTTCTAACACCCCCACTACCTTTCTTTTATTTTCTCCTTCTCCGTTAAACTTTTGTTTTTTCTTCTTTTTATCTATACACACCACGTGCGTTTGAACGATAATCAGTTTATATCCAATGACAACAGAACGATGATCAGCAGCTCTACATTAATATTGAATATCTCACATATAACTGTTGGATGAACAAACACCGAATCAAGTCTGAGAACTCAACAAATGTATTTCCAGCAATACAAAACGCTAAAATTTAAATCGTTCGACAACAGTCGTTGACGAGTCAATGACTGATTGACGCGCGCAGCAATGGCACAATAGTTTCAACGAGTTGATCGACAATTGCTTTTGGTGGGGATATATACAATCTCACGCATTTGCGTCTGTTGATGGTTGAAGTTTATGTGAATTTGTATCATTATTATAGTATATTGCAGAACCAACAATCACATTGGGCACAGGATGGGCACACACCGGACGATCACACGATTCAATATCCGCCGCACCTCAGCAATGTGATGGCAATAAACTCGAATTTTTTTCTCACCAATACTCATGAGAGATGAAGGAAAAGGAGAAATGAGTTGATGAAAAAAAACAAAATAAAAAAGGGTAAAAGAGTGAAGAGGAAGAAAAAAAAGATGAAGTGATGGGTTGAACGCGAGCGATATATACATGGAAGTAAGGAAGAATGAAGAGGAATATATAGAAATAATAATAAATATAAATGGTCCGGTTGGATGATTATTCGCGACCTACTGCGGACAAATGTCCCGGGCCGCAGTGTATAGCGCATCGCTCTCCTCTCTCAATTAACGCTCATAATCCTCGGGTACACTCGGCCCGTTAGCAAAGCTATAGGGGGTAATTTGTGTGAAGGAGAAGGACGATATATCATGGTTTGTACGCGTTGCCACACGCACGATAATCTTCATGAACAAGTGTATATATATACGATTTCAATTTATGTGTACATACTCATCGGGGACAAGAGACACCGATTCTTCCGACGCACGCGTCCGGAATTATTGAAGAAGCCCTGAATGTGTGGTTATGTATCGTCCCCACTATATTGCTCTTTATATGGTACATAAATTGCCTTTGACATAATAGATTAATCGTATCAGCCATGAAATTTTTGAGTACATACACCTTAGAAATATCATTCACACATAACCTCTTATTGATTTAATTGATAACTGTTATATTTTTCGATTGTAGGTAGCAAGTATTTACTTTGCACTAGTGACAATGTAGGAAAATTACTCATGTCAACAAATCCGACGCATTTTAACGGAAGGTAATGGTGTTCCTATCAATGGGATCATTCGAATTGTTTTGAGATTTGTGTCTGATTCATGAGTATAATGTCTTCATGGAAATTTTGAGTTGATAGCGTCATTAAATGTTGTTATTGTAATATCTATTAATATGTCATTAAAAATTGAGCGCGTGACTTGATATCGTTAGATTACAACAAAATTTTAAGTACTTTTCATATCATAAATCCATTAGTTCAGAACAGCCTGATCAATGGTGTCACATGGTTATGCTATCTCCATGAATCTTTTTTTTTTTTTTTTTTTTTTTCAGAAATTATAATGTCCGTTATGTTGCAATCGCGTGTGCGAGGTCATTGCGTATACGAATTCGAGTATGCACGAGCTGTAGTTCGTGTACAAGGAGATCCGGATGAATATGTATGCAAGAGAAGCATTGAGCAATTAAAGCGACCTTGAGTACACTATTGTCAATGTGCACAACATGCATGAAGAAGTTTACAGCCTAAATGTATATTGAATTATTGCCGGCTCAAATTTCCAATCGAAGTAACATCATTCATATTTATAAACGATGATTGGAAGGAAGAAAAAGGTAGATAAATATTTTGTAAATTGATCACGAGTTCAATGGATAAGAAAAAAGAGTGTCATAATCAAGCTATTTGATAATATTTGATAGACTAATGATAATAACTGTCACCATTCGATTATCTGAATTATCAACATCAATCACGTGCTATGATATTATGATATTTCGTAGTCATCTTGCCTGTGGAATAATTTATTCCTTGCGGTGTGTCCTGCACTGGAATGGAGTGGGTACATAGTAAATTTATATAGATGGATATATACTCTGGCATACCAATGATTTGATCAGAATCGAGGTTGTGGGACAATGTGAAATGGGCGCCACCACTGTAGTAATAAACGTGTAGTAATGCTGCATATGGGTTCATGTATGTACGTTTGGATATATATGTATGTATATTAATGTACTGAGACACTTCTCTATCACTGCAGTGCTCTGGATAGTCAACGGGCTAATCCACTTTGGCAGCTGTAACCGGCGTCGTTACCGCTCGCGCCAGTTTTATCGGGATGTTCAAACTTCCCCGTTGGAAAAACAGTAACTATTTCACCCTTTTCATTTTTTTTCTCATTGTGTCGATATAATCACTTTGAGAATATACTCAGAGTTGTTGAGATAGAGACGGGAAAAACGATGATGAATTTATTTGGAAGGCTAATGAATAATGGTGATACGGTTCATATATACACACATGTTTTAAATGCATCAATTATTTATTCAACCAAATGCCAACATTTGAAACATTGATAAATTTTATTAGAGTTTTTTTTCTCCTGTTTTCTCATATCGTGTAGGATACAATCGATTGATGAGCAGGAATGTGATCAATTGTTAAAAACAATTGTCAGCGATTACAATTGGTTTTTGTTTTCATTATTAGATGCGCATAGCGCATTACTTCGAACTATATTTATTTGGCTAGTTATTATGGTAGTGGTTTATGAATGGCCCCACACGCGGGTTTTTTTTTCCTTCTTTATTTTATTCTTTCGTTTACTTACATATTTTAATCGTATCTCATCAAATTTATGGCGGTTCGCCGTAGTTTTATCGTAATATATCATTGGAGAAAGGGATGCTCACTCATCAATTATTTTAAGTTAATATGTTTCACCGCAAATATCATTTTCACATGTTTTCACACAGTCGTTCGTACGCTCTCACTCTCACACACTCATTCGCTCGTTGGGGTTTCCAATAATACAATCATCCTAACTACATTTCGATGCATTGTGCGTTCACTTAATATAACGCCTCGCGGACGTATTTTTAGCACAGTTGATAGAAATGTTATTTAAATTTCATAGGTAAGCATCCCAATGATGAGAAACCAAATGGCGGAAATGATGCAAATAGACATTATCCGTAAAAGAAAATGAAGGAGAAGAATGGAAACTTCAAGAGAAAAATTAATACTGCTAATACCAATTCCTCAGTCATTTTAAAATTCCGCATGGCGTTTGAGGCTGAACACAAATTGCATTCAAAAAAGTTTATCTCCGCCCTCAGCTGCATATGGTGATTCATGCTGCTCCCGTCGCCGATGTTCGTAATGCTCAATACATTTATCAAATCCTAATGCGACCAAGATATTTCGTTCTTCGATTCTGTATTCACACCGAAATCTCTTGTATTTGTACGCGTTTTTTAGCACTACCTGGTGTTCCGGGTTGTCGTAAAATACCTGGACAGACATTCGGCGCCGGTGCTTTTGGTGGTGGTGGTGGTTCTGGCAAATATTCATCGTCTTCTTCATCATCAATAATTCCCCGATCGTGCGCTTCCAATTTATTATTATCTGCGGCAACATCTACACACGGTGATGGTGTGCGACTGCGCTTCATACCAGTACTTCTACTTATAGCGTAGGATGGTGGATCTAGGGACATTCTCTTACCACCGGGCGGTGGCGAACATTGAAAATCTTGCAATTGCAATTCGAGCTCTTGTGCGAGTTTATGTTTATGACTTGGTGGACTTGATGATATCGATGAATCGGTGAGTACGAATGAGGACAGTCTTGATAATTTACCACTCACACTCAATGTATCAACACCAGAACAACCCGCCTCGAAAAATCTTTCTTTCTTTTTATGTTCAACATATCCCAATGACACTGTCGAAGTATTTGACGACGCGGCCGCAGCGGCAGCAGCAGCTACAGCAGCCGCAGCAGCCGCAGCTGCTGCCGCGTTGCGATCTCGTTGATGATATATTCCCGCGAATATGAGAATGTTGAGCAAGAGAAGAAATATACCAACGGCAATAGTGACTGTCAATGCGGTTGTATAACTTTGATAATGATTGGAGGCGAATTTACGTAAAAGATTGTTGGGTCCTGGTGCGAGTTTCGGATGCGGTTGCGGTGGTGGTCTGGTTGGCGCAACAGTACTCATGGTTGTAGTTGTGATATTTGGTATGCATTCAGTATTGTCGATAGGAATTGATGACATTGAGGGTTCAGTAGGTATAGGAGCTGATAAAGGTGGTGGCGGAATTGGTAAAGCCATACTTTGCGGTCGTACTGCACCTTCATACAGACTTGGACTCTCAGCTAAATGATGATGACGCATGTTAATCTCATAACCAGGACGATGTAATTGTGGTAATAGATTGAGCCACAGGGACATCTTATGACCACGATAGTGTGATCGCATTTCCGTCGATGTTCCAGCTTCAAGATAGAGTTGATTGATCGAATCATACGAGTCCCAAAACGGTGGATTTTTCATATAATCTTTACTACCAGAATAGTCCTCATTCGGATCTCTGAAAGATTACACTTCGTACTATGTAGAATGAAAGGAGCTGGCGGGGAATTTCAAAGGAGAAAGAGAAAAAGGCAAAGAAATAATGATTGTGAATAAACTCACCCACGCCGTATAAAGTTTGCCAGATACCGTACAAGCATGCGCGACAGATTCTCATCCTCGAGCGTATAATTGTCGGAGAAAAAATAGCGATTGGGCTCGCTACGTAATAATGGAATGCCCAAGAGATATGGCAGTTCTTCGCCCCGTTGGCTCGGATGATCGTTTGGTTGGAAATGAAGAAAATAACCACGTCCACCAGACGCTGAGTGCAACAATGCAAGTCGAAGAAGTGGCGCAGCAACTTGACCGTCGCCAAGCAACGAAAGTAGACCCTCGCGAATAATATTCGGACTCTGTTCGCCTTTTTCCCAGTCTGTATATTCATTCCGAAGGGTGGAATAAATTTCATGCAGATGATAGCGATAAGTGTTCCGCACATATGTCCGCAAAATCTTGTCCCTCCTCGTTTCATTCAATCCATTCTATGAGAAAACCCATAATTTTATTACTACATAAAATCCAAACTCGTCATTGAGTTATAGACAGTTTATGTGATCTCAACAAACCATTAAATCGTCTTCACTGAGGTCCAACCATGCCTCACATGATGTTAAACCGATAAGAAGATCGCGATTACCTAATGTAGCATATTCACTGCCCGGACCTGGCACGAGTGGCAAAACACCCGCTGATGAAGCGGTGGGTTGTGCGACCTACAATGATTTACCGTGATATAGATGAGAATGGGTTGTATTAGTGGAGGATGATAAGTGAGATAACGGGGTAAGAACAAACCTGGCCAGGAGCAATAGGTAATACGGCACCATCGACAAATGGCGCAAATCCAGAAGTAAATCTTGGCGAGTCTAAATGCACATTAAGCAACTCTTCAATACTCCGCAATCGCAGGCATATTGCAATGTCATCAGTTTCGACATCACCCATACAACCAGTTTGCTCCGCCACACGTCGTTTCAAAGCAAGTGGATCACGCTGTATTGCCCAAGGGGATAAAGCTGAGCCGCCCAGAAGTATAACTCTCTCAACGAGTTCTTTAGCCATTGGTGAAACAGCCAAGACATTGGCGAGCGCTGCACCAGTACCTAATCCGAGTATACTCAATCGCCCGGGATCACCACCAAATGCTTCAACATTTTCACGTAACCAATGAAGTCCCGCAATAAGATCCATCAAACCATAATTACCCTGGCCACTTCCTTTCGTTCCAGTCTTGAGGAAGCCTAAAATAAAATTATAAATTTTCGTATCCATCACATTTAGATTACTCTCTCTCTATTCTGTTATATTCCTTTTCAGTTAGGGATAATGCATTTACCCAGGATACCAAGACGAAAATTAATTGATACTACGATGAGACGGCCATGAGCAGCCAGTGCTGTTCCGTCCAAGGGATTACCCGCTCCCCATGAGTAAGAATCTCCGTGAATGAGGAGCAGGGTCGGCAGCAATTCCGCGCTACTGCCTGTAAATTTATATAGTGCGCAATGGATTTCGATGATGAATTGAATCAAAACATGACAGCAATCAGAATAATCTGATAGCAGTTAACAGAGGTATGAGCAAAATGATGTATAGGATGACAAAATTGGAGAGTGATGAGAGTGGAGAAATTTCGTCCACCTGTTGCAAACGAATTCTGTTGACGCTCACAGTGGCCAAGGATCTGACCAAAAACCGGGGACGAATGTGAGTGTGAGATATTGAATTAAACACACCAGACATCCATCCAATTACATTTAATTATTATTTATCATTATTCTATTGTTGTTGCCACAGCTCATTGTTTCATGCTGATGAAGATGCTGATGATGATTACAATGAAGACAATAATAAAGAGAAAAGCGATCGATGATTGAAGATTGAAGAAAGCGTCGATTTGACGCGAGACCACCTCACTCCCGCGGTGCTTGCAGGTTCTATATCGTAGCATCGAATCGACTACAATGCACTACGGAATTGAAGTGGTAACGCGTCACAGTTGTGCACAGCCACGTTGCCACCATACTGTTGTGTTATATAATCTTCTTCTGTTACCTTAAAATAATCTTATAGCTGGCATGGTGCATTTTAACAATCATGATGGCCTCTTATTCAAAGCTTGGCATAACGTTTTCGCTCGATATCATTCATTTGGGATTGCAGTGTTAGAGCGTTATGCGTATATACAGACGGAACGAGAATGCGATAGACTAAGGGTGGAATGTGAAGAAAGGGAGAATCGAACGGTAAGACATCGAGACTGCACATAGAGAACCAGTCAACCGTCACCAAACTTTCTGAATACGCCATATTATACGTCTTTCAGGTGCCCCAGCGTGCTTTCCTCCCGTTAGCCTTATCTATACCTCACCATTATACAAATACATATATTCAACTATACTCACATTTTATATACATATTCATATATGCATTTGTATATAT
>JABMBR010012813.1:0-36134 GCA_018881525.1 Meteorus sp. PSUC_FEM 10030008 | reverse complement strand
TTGAGAATATATTTTTATATATTTATATATATACACACGCATCCATACATGTATATGTGTATATCGTATTGTGATGTCGTCATCGGTGAATGACAATCGCGATTCATGTTTTGCTTCATTCTAATGTAACATCGTCATTGTCTGAATGTTCTCTTTCTGCAACGACATCTTGTCGTTTCTCCCTTTCCCCATAACCTTTATCTTTATGAAATATTCAATTTTATGCTTACAGGAACTCTGTCAGGATATTTTCGGCGGATTTTCTCGCCCTCAGCCTTCCTCTTCTCAAAGGGATGCTCCTCCTTGTATTGAAATTTCATGATCGCGTGAAACGCGTTGGAAATGAATCCAATAAAACAACTCGTATCTTCGTTCTCAATAAATTATTGATCGTTATGATATGATCAATATGATAACTGGAAGTTTTATATTGATTTTTAATGATATTTTGTCTTGATGCCAGCCGAATAAATGAAAATTGTTGCGAATAAACACCAGTTTTCACAATGATAACGAATAACTCACTCTTGGGTAATTTCAGGGCATACTGTATTAGTGTATATGTATGTGCAACTGTGTGACAGTTAACAATATTTGCGCTTGCGCACAGGCGCTACGACACAAACAGGTCGAAGCGCACACTCTGCTTCTCTCTATCTCAATAATGCGCTGATGACAACTAATCCCATTTTTTAATCTCCACCTTTTTCGAATGATATTCCAATTATTTTCAAATAAAAAATTGACAGTTATTGTATATAAAATTTTCCCTCGATAAAATTATTTTATAGACGTGTTGTGTGGTCAATTCGATGAAATTTGCTGAAGTAGCAAATATGGCTGCACTTTCATGTATACACACATAGACAAAAACATCGACACACATAAAGAGATCACCTCCGATAGGGTGGTTCAGTCAATTAATAACAGAGTAATAGTATTAATGCGCTGAAACGCATGACGTATATATCACCTTTATGAGTGTAATGTGCATGTAGTAGTCATAACCAAACGTATTGGATCCATCGAATAATATTAACAGTTGCAAATAATTATTCAAAATGGACATTTCAGATGACATTTATTTATATACTTTTGTACATATCAGATGTTAATTGTATATGAATAAAAGGATAAAAAACATTTTATTCTGCATCCTCCTCGTCGTCATCTTCTTGGCTCGTAATTTGGAAGTAACGGAGTTCATATGTGTCTTTATCTTTTGATACTACACGAAGCCAATCACGAAGCTTATTTTTCTTCAAATACTTTTTCGTCAAGTATTTGAGGTATCTGCCAGACAGAAACATATTCAACATAATTAGTGCAAATATCGGTTTCGTCATTGATTATATTGATCTGCCGTGTAGTTAATTTATATAATTTCTATAGTTTAATAAGAAATGAGATACGATGTAGTGCAGTTGATTAGTGAAGGGTAAATAACAGTGGCACTCAATAATGTCGCAGTATCTGTTGTTTAAGTAAACAATTTTTAGGTTAAGCATTGTATGGGAACTAGGTTAGGAAAATATGTAGAGAGTTTACCCACCTTTTGGAGAAATCAATGTCACTGTTGACTGACAATTTATTCTTGTTACGTTCCAGAGTTACATTGTTTCCAAAGTTTCCAGTTTTTCCATTAACTTTAATACGTTCTTGAAGATATTTTTCCTGTAAAGGAGTCAACGAATAACAAATTTTGTTTCTTCACTAAAAATCTTTAGAGAAAATCACATAAGATATTCAATTTACACAATTCGAACTTACAAAACTGGCTACATCCATAATATTATCTTCAACTGGGTGAGTGCAATCAATGGTAAACTTGAGAGCCACCTTTTTTTTTTGGTGTTTCCCACGCAGATGTGCCTTCTTGGCAACTGGTGCCTTTACCGGTTTCTTCGCAGCAATTTGCTGGAAAAATATGAAGAATTATAAATACTGTGAATTGCAACATCATTCCAATCATTCATAACGATTGTAACACAAAAATATTGGATGTATTATGGTAGACTTGAGCGTCATTGACACAGGAGCATGATGAACGTGTGCATATGACAATCGAATTTAATCCACATTTTTGTATCACATCACACCACATATTCATAAAATCATATCTTTTCTCCATTGTTTGCACATAAAGGAACACGATTTCAATAAAATTTTCTCATCATTATCCACTTAATTCGTTGAATTTTGTATCTTTCACAAGAGACACAACTTACCGGAGCCATGTTTGCACGTTATAAAAGACCGAAAGAGCTGAACCTCGGAGGAGGTAAACCCAACCAAAAGTTTTTTGTAGAATTGACTTACAGAGCCATCTATGACTTTTGTAAGTTCAGGTGAGTGTCCACAGAGAGCCGAGCACGTATATTTGAAAAGTTGTTCCATTAATTTTCTGTGTGTTGTAAATACACGACTATGTTAAAAAAATTAGTTTGCAGAGGTAGAATAAGGTTATGTTCAATAACACACTCGCCGGAGATTCACAATTCTGACTGAATTAGATTGTTTCTGAATTATTAATGCAACAATAATAAGAAATCGAAATGGCCAGTCATTTAAATTGGTTTATTACACGTAGTGGTCGGAGGACGATGACATATGCGACAATAGCAGCTTCTATTGGGACACTTACTTTAACTTTTATGTCGCACACAGTTTGTATTGACAAATATCAAGAATTCGTGGAAATGCGCAAGTAAGATGTGTAATTTGATATTTCACCTCTATTGTTATTCCTCTATTTACTCTATGAAATATTACAGATTTGATAAGCCTATTCGAGTACCGTCAAAAATAAAAGCACTCTGCAACACAGTTCTAGATGACTTAAAGTTAAATAACTATCAGAAATTACTCGTCAAACCTTTCACAGTATTTGGGTTTGATGTTTGGCATGCAGGATCAATGAAATCAAGATTCGGGTCTATAATTGGTTTGCCAATTAACTTTACATATACTGATGTAGAATCAGTTCCAGTAGATCAGATTGAGATGAATAATGAGTATGTGGATTGGAAGCGTGAAGATGCTGTTCAATTATTGGACAACATTATTCTCTCAGATAATGCCAAAAAATATGCGATAGCACGGGAAATATTGATGACAGATAATTATAATGCACAATTTCAATCTGTTATAAGCAGTGTAATGGTAATAGCATTCTACGCTATTAGCTTTAAATTGAATAGATCATTGAGAATGTTTACAAAGCCACGTTCTGCACGTGTCGCTTTGTATCTACCAACGGCAGGATTCACCTGGGCGGTATGGTCAATGCAACGCGATGCAATAACCAAATATTACGAACATAAAATTGATGAAAAATTATCGGAATTAGGTGTGGATTATATCGAAGGTGCTATTGAATTCTATGAAAAAACATTGAAACGAAATGTTGCACTGAGATCACTTCTCGGGTCAATGGGTGAAAAATCATTTACAGTCACAGGCAATCCAAATTATTTTCTTCGTATCAAAAATTTATCACTCACTCATAGGAAAAAATTTTTTGAAGACAAATTGAAATCATCAAAACCCGCGTTGAGTGACAGTACATTTGTTGAAAATTCGGAAAAATTACATGCTATGTAAATTCTCCAAACTATTATTTCATATTGCGTATAGTGAATGAATTGATAATTATGTGATGCTTATTTATCAGATGGTATATCATCGGGCAAATAAATTGAACAGAATGGTAGAAAATTAACATAAACAATTAATTTCTTTTCACAATTGAAAATATATTATTTATATATTAATCCCATTCTTTCAGCTGTGAATGAAAAGTTCCGTTGTTAATACTTTTCATTTTTTTATTCGATATTCATACTGTGTCGATGAATTTTATGTTTGTTATATCACACAGAGTTAACATTTTCCTGATCATATTTTAAAAAAGGCGTACCAGGTACAGACATTCGCAATATTACTGGCAGTTCGATCATTTTCGCGATAACTATCTACATTATTTAAAAATTGAATTGCACCATATGATACAATTAAAGAATTATTGTAATGTCGTATTAATATTATTTATCATTTCGTTTCTATTCACGTCAGACCTAAAGATCCCAGCTGAAATAAAGAAATTTGTCACATGAATTCATGATACGAATAGAGAATTCCATCAGATATTTACCAATGTTAGTTTGTCTTCTTCCTTTTTAAGTATCTTGTTCGTTTGATCCTGATCAAATTTCACAACTGCTGCGATAACCCTCGCGAGAACCAGCGTCTCCTTTCCCATCATGTACTCATACAGAATATTCCTCAGGTACTCAATTTCCGTTGAGTCATCCAATGTTTCATGTCGGATTTTGACCAATTTTCGTAATTCAATTAATTCCCGTCGTTGATTAACCAACGTTTGTTGCAAGGAATGGAAGGAACCAGTATTTGATTGCACTGCTGCCATGGCCATTGCTGACATAGTTTCTAATTCCTTATGATTAAAGGAGCAATAATCAAACATTTACATTGTTAATATAAATTTCTTTGAGTATTATAAACAGAGAAAAAGCGAAGAAAATATTTGCAATTGCATGAAGATGGAGAAAACACAAAGCGAAGATGTATCAAGGACAAAAGAAATATGAATCATACCTCAGGTTTTTGATCAACATTCTCATCAGTCTGAAATAAAACGTTTTTGAACAAAAATAAAATGATTATGTCTTGTATAATATTAAGAAAGGGATAAAATGATTCAAAAATGCGTTTGTAAAACAAAGGATGGAGCATTGGCTGATATTTCAAAGTGTAATCCTGAAATTATTTTCACTCACGAATTTATTTTTTTTCCATTCGTTGGTTAACTCATTCACCACAACTTTATGTTTAGCTTCCAACTGACTACACTTCAGTTTCAGTGCGTCTTGCCATTTTGTATCAGCTTCTTTCATCTCATTGGCATGCTCCATTTTGATATTCGCAATTGTTTCGATAAGTTTATCAACTTCCTTATTACTGTCAATATTTTTCCCAACTTTCAAACTTTCGATCTCCTTAGATTTGGCTGTTAATTCGTGTTGGAAGTCTTTGAGCTGCTCTCTGTATTGTTGAACCAGTTCTGATTCATAATTTTTCTGCCAATCTGAAATTAACAATTGCACAGAATATGATGAAATCAAATCTGTTTGTAATATGGATGGGGAAAAGTTCCAAATTATGAATTATACTCACCGAATTTTTGATCCAGTGCAGCCTGTATTTCTATGTCTTTATCATGCAGACGTGCCTGAAATTCTTTCACCAATTGTTGCATTCGTACTGTCTGCTCTGTTTCAAAAGTCGATAACTGTTCACGCAATTTTTCAATTTCATTTCGCAATTCATCATTCAAATTCTCTATTTGTGTCTGTGTAGCTTGCGATGTAATAAACATGGACTCCTTTTCTTGAAGTTGTGACTTCAAATCTTCAATGACGTTACCGAGATGATTTTCTTCATCTTTCGAATTATCAACAACTTGTTCACGCAATTCATCCATTTCAGTAATTTTAGCGCCAATTTCTTCTTTGAGATGTGCGATTTCTTTCGTATGTTTTTGTGACAAATTCTGAAGATCATCAACTTGTTCTTCTAACAAACTTTTATCTTTCTGTAGCTCTTCATTGGCTTGAGACATTTCATTGTGTAGATTCTTCAATTTTTTAATTTCAATGTCGGACTGTTCATTATGATTCTGAAGATTTTCTATCACTTTCAATAGATTCTTATCCTCTTGGATTTGATTCTCTAGGGTTAGATTGATCTTTCGCTGTTGATCCAATTCCGATCTCATTTCATCATTCTCCTTCGTCGAACTGACAAGCCGCTGTTCTAACCCTTCAATTTCACTGATCCTGGAATTCATTTCCATATTTGCATTCGATAATTCAGTTATTTCATTTGTGAGCTGCTCAACACGATTCGAATAGTTGTCAATCAGTTGTGACCTTTCATGTGCAAAAGATTGTTCTGTATTTTCTAAAGTTTCTTTCAGAGACTGCAAATTTCTAATTTCAGAATCTTTCTCATGGATCTTTTCTGTATATCTCATCTTGAAGTGTTTTAACTTATTTATAAACTCATTCTTCGCCTGTACCATATCGATCAGATCTTGTATTTTAATATTCAATGCTGACTTTTCTTCGGAATGTTTCAAATTGTCAGAAATCAACGACTGCGTTTTGACAGATTCGTCTTGTAACAGTATTTCATAACGGTCTCTCTCGGATTTTAATTCTTCACATTGCTCTTTCAGAGACTCGTATTTATCCATCACATTTTTCAACTGCATAGCATGTTCCGTGACATTATTCTTGTAAATTTCATTTTCAGATTGGATTGCGGATATTTTATTCTCGAAATTCGCTGTCTTCATAGCAATATCTTCCATCAGTTCTTTACATTTTCCTTCTAAAATCATTACTTGCTCCTCTGCATTCTTCGTTAAATACTGTTTTTCTTCATTGCACTGGTTCATCTCTTCTTCCTGTTTTGCATGAGCTTGACGCATTGTGTCAATTTCGTTTGCCATCGATTCTAGCACTTGTTGTTGATTTAAATATTTAGATTCGATTATCTGTAACTTTTCATCTAATAAATCTTTTTCTCCACCGATATCTTTAACGTGATTGACTGCTTCATCGCGCTCCTTCATAATATCGTAAGATTTACAATTAACATTATCTAATTCTGCAATCAACTTACTATTTTTCATTTCAAGTTCACCTAATTTTTCTCTCAATGTCATCATTTCTGTATTTCTCGTCTCAATCTCATTTTCATAAGACTTGATAACATCATTTGATGAAGTCTCAGTTAATTGCGATTGGTAAGTACAGAGAGATTCTTCAATTGTTCGAGCAACATGAGAGCACTCTTGTTTCATATGATTTTCATTATTTTTGATATACAATTTCAATTCACCATAATTAGACTTCAATGACTGCACAGTTTTCATGGAGTTTGCAATATTTTCAATCAGAGATTTTTTTTCACTGATCAACTGATCGTTAACGTTCGTCATATCTCTCAGTTCATCATTAAGTTGGGATACTGTGACACGGCAATTCATTAATTCTTTCTCTACTTTAAGAAAATCATGACATTTGTTCTCAAATTCTGCTCTCAATTTTTCGTAATTGTCTTCCGACTCTTTAGATAATTGAATCATCTCAGTATTCTGTGCTTGGATTTTCTTTTCAGCTTCGTTGATCTCCAGTACATAAGCTTCAATAATTTCGTTCAATGATTTGATCGTCTCCAATTGTTGCAAATACGTTTCAGAATTGGTATCAACATTCGTTTTGTCATCTGATTCTTTTGCACTTGAGCTGTCTGTAGATTTTTTTATCACGTCGTTCAAATCAGAATTATCAGTAACAGTTTGAATATTTTCCCTACCTTGCATTGCATTCTTCAAATCCAATGTCAATTGTTTTATCTGTTCTTCTTTTATTTCAAGTTCACGATGAATAGATAGTTTGTTCTCAGCAAGAGATATCGCTGATTCTTCCTCAACTCTTTTCATAGTGTTTATCTTTTCCTGTGCCATTATCAACTCAGCTTTAGTCTCATTCAAACGTTCTGTGAGTGTCTGAAGTTGTTCATAATTGGAATTTTTTGTTATCTCCAGGTCACGTTCGAGGATCAATTTATCTTGTGTAACCTCTGAAATCTTTTCCTTACTACGTTTCAGTGATTCTTTATATTTCAGTATCAAATTCTCCAATTTCTCCAATTTATTTTTCAACTGTTGATTTTCCTCGATTAATTGTGGTTGAATCGGTGAATGTAATGTTTCGGTAACGATTTGCTGTTCATTTGGAATATTTTCACGCACCTCCGTGTGGTTATTGGCGGCTTTATCATTATGATCTATATTAATCAAATTTCCGTGGTTCTGAAGTTCTATCAGCGTGGAAGTTCCATTCGTCTGCAATAACTTTACCTGTCAAGTTTAATTATGTAGAGCATTAACCTACCCTTCAACCCACAACGGAACCAGGAAAAACATGCCTTAACATGCTCAGATATATTAAACAATAAAAGCTCACTTTTGTATTCAACGTATCAATAATATGATCCTTCTCTTCAATGTCATTACGCAATGCTTCCTCTAAATGTGCCTTTGCCTGTTGTTCCAATAGACATTGCTCTTTCAAATCCGCAATTCGTCTCAGTGCTTTATCTTGCGTTTCCACTAACAATGTTTCCAATTTACTCTTAGCTCTTTCCATTTCACGATAATAATTTGCCAAATCCGTGTACCTCCCACGATATTTGTGATACTTCGTTTGAACTTTACGATATGCAGCGTAAATTTGTTCTTTCGATACTTGATCAAACTGCGGATTAACATGCTCATCAATCTCACTCGCTGATTGGTCCATATCCGACTGAAATGTAACATAAAATAATGAACACTGAATTGTAATAATCAAGAGCTCAGTCGAAAAGTTACGGACTTGCAAATGATATGTGCTACCAGGACTTTCATAGATAGGAAATAGTCCAGCTGTATCTGTGCTAGTAACACTGTTTATTGATGATGCTCTTGACAATCCCATTGAGTTCGATGAATATGACGTTAAATCAACAGCTTGAAGTTTGTATTTGTCAGGAGTATTCCTTGGTGTGTCTACATATAAGTAATGACCAAAAAAAAACAAAAATACAATCAATGAATATGAATGAGAATGTGTTCCAATTGAGTATGAAGTGTCAAATATCTCTCACCATCATCGCCGTCAGTGAGACTAAAATTGTCATTGGACGTCGATAATTCGGATGTAGAAATGTTGGTAATGCCTGGAACAACCTGCTTTACAGAAAATAAACCCAATGAATAATGTATTCAACAATGCATATGATAAAAATCAATATCATTGCAATTACGCTCATGAACATGAAAAAATAATGTATGCCGTGACAACACAACATACCTGTGCCAATTGCTGCATACTCGCTTGCAGCCTGGCAGGTGATTGTTTCATTTCTTCAGCAAGTTTATCCTTAAATTTCTTAAACATTTTCAATTTTTATTTTCTCGATGATAATTCTCTATTTCACTGTTTCAATTTTCAATTAACAACAATAACGCTTCTCCATATCATTCGACACATCATAGCTCTTTATCATTATTATCAGTTCTCTATACTTCGTATATGGATATCTGTGTATACTTGCATGTGTCATAAATTGAGATCACTGATTTTCTCATATGACAGTAACTATTGTTAACTTTTTAGAAGTGAGCATGACTCTGTACGTTACATGTACAGTTGAACCGACTAGAGAATTTTCTCCGGGTCTTTATTCGACTGTCACATCACTCCCACCCGTACCTTCAGCATTTTTGCACATATATTATAAATACATCAATTCTAACCTCACTTTAATCGGTATACCATCTTCTTCAATGTTTTTTGATCATCGATATTACATATGAATATTCAACAATGTTCAAATTCGGATTCTCTGAAAATAAAAGTGCCCGAGGTATTGTTCTATTGAAAAGTAACATCTGAAATGAATAATTTTGAATATGTTCCAATGATTGGGAATGAGGTTATGTTTTCATTATTTCCCCGCGATGAAATTGAAATTTCAAACTGAATTCTGTTCGACAGGAAATGTTGAAGATAGAGAGGAATTGGGATTGAAATGGTTTCCTGCAGAGGAGATTGATGTACCCGATGAGGAAATCACACCAGAGCTGGATGATGATGACAATCGAATAATTATTGATAAAATTGGTGATTTAGATATCATGTTAATTCGTTCAGATAATGTGGCGGTACAATTGAAAGATGAAAAACATAGTAATATCATTCAAGCAGAGTCACAACACTCCGATTTAGTTCCAGCTATTTACGAAGGTGAGAACAATTTATGCGGATTAGTTGGAAACTATTCATAACAATTTTTTGGATTGGATTGCAGGAGGTTTGAAGGTGTGGGAATGTAACTACGATTTAGCAACGTATTTGTTGACTGAAGAAATTCTAGGAAAGGATTTGAAAGTTTTAGATTTGGGGTGTGGTGCTGGAATTCTTGGTATCATTGCTTTATTGTGTGGTTGTACAGTTCATTTCCAAGACTATGTTCGTCTCTTTTTGCAAGAAAAGTAGGATTGTCTCTCCATTTTGATTGTCTGATTCACATTGTGGATATTTTCAGAACAGAGAGGTTATTGAGTTGATTACGATCCCAAATGTCTTACTGAATGTAAAAAATCGTAAATCAGTTCAAGATAAAGCGAAATTTTACTCAGGTGATTGGGCATCATTTACTAAATTATCCTCAGAAAAATATCCCAATGAGGATGATAAGTACGATATAATTTTGAGTAGTGAGACAATATATAACCCGGAAAATCACCAGAAATTATACCAAGTATTCAATAAACGCTTAGCACGTAATGGCGTCGGGTGAGTGTTTTCCAATGATGCTCACGTCATGATTGATACTACCCCAAGAAGTATCAATGAAGATAATTTATTATTATTCTAATAAAATATAGGTTCATTGCTGGTAAGACCTACTATTTTGGTGTTGGTGGAGGCATGAAGCAGTTTGAAACTACAATCGAAGAAGATAAACAATTCATCGTTGAAAATGTGTGGAGAAGTAGCGAAGGTTTGTGATGGTTGTCAGCTAGAAATTAATTTTGGACTCTGATTAACGGAATAATCGTTTATTTCAGGTTTACAACGGGAAATTATCAAGCTGACACGCTTGCCAAGTTAAATATCAACTCCGGTGCACACCGAACAATTTATGTAAATGTTTTTCATGAAAATAGATTTTTACTCTTGCACATGGTCATGGTGATAATCTTTCATATACCCAACCATCATCACCTTGATGTACGATAATATTGTCGATTTTCTCGCTGGGATTTGGGCGCCTGAAACATATTCGGTCGTGCAAACGATCGCTCTGACCTTGCCAAAATTCAACAGTTTTCGGGATCACAATGTAACCACCCCTGAATCGAGAAATAGGATCGATAAATAGTCAGAATTCGTATCGATTGTGTGGCATTTATCTCGTGATACGTACCAACATGGTGGTCGATGAACTTTTCCATCGGGGAATTGAGCCTGTAGCTCTCGCTCCTTTATCATCAATGAATTACGACCGGCAATGACTGCACTTTGTTTGCTCGCATGAGCTCCAATTTGACTTGCGTATGGTCGAGTAGCGAAATAAATATCTGAATCTTCTGCAGACGTTTTCTCCACTCGTCCTTCAATTCTTATCTAAATTATACGATTGAACACAATCACAGCATGTTGAACTGTAGCGAATGGCGGTGTAATAATTTCACAGGGTCAACTCACTGTCCTTCGCAATGGTTCCCAGAAAAATGTCAATGCAGCATTTGGATTCTCCGCCTACAGAGAAAATAATGTGAATGCTTGATGTGACAATTTGGTTATCAAAAATATTTTGCATATTGAGCTAACGAGTTCACGGCCTTTCCGGCTCTCATAATTTGTGTAGAACTTGAATCCCTCGCTACTAAATCCTTTGAGTAAAACTGGTCGAACTGATGGCAGGCCACTTCTGCAATCATGAACATTGATCAATATGCAAACTATGAGATGAACCATCATAAATTTATGCTTCTAAATATTGTAACTATGCTATCTACTTAGTAGCAGTCCCGAGGCACACCGCATTTGGTTCATGAATACCAGGCGTCTTGCACGCAACATCAAACCACACTTTGAATTGTCCAATCGGTTCTTTGCATTCTAATTGATCTTCAGTGAATGTTTCATTTTTGTCTTTGTACTTGATACGCATTCCTGGAGAAAAATAAATTTTTCGTTCAGTAATTCTTCGAAGAGCATTACCTCCTCAACAGATTCAATTCCAATACCTTAACGAAGTTTTAAGAGTGAAATTTATGGTATTTACCTCCAAGATCTTCGTTATATTTCAAATTCGACGTTGGTTTAGACGTCGACATAATTGTTTCAAATAAGTGTATCCCTCGAACGATGATGCCGCTCTGAACAATTGATTTTAAACGTGGTACGGACGGCAATGTCAATAATATTGTCATGAGAGTGTCGAGTTGAGTGGCACTTTACAGCGAAAGCAAACTTTCTGTACTATTCGTCAATAATCTATACATATATACGTATGTATCACTGTATGGAGAGTCCACACATATTCTGGAAGACGAATGGCTTTGTGAGTGAATATTCGTGTAGAAATGTTTATCTAATTAAAACATATGGAATTGAGAATGAGGTAGGTAGTTCTACATGTGAATGCGGATTGTCGTTTGTCGTTATGGTACAGATAGAATAATACTCAGTAATTATGTAATTGTCACGCGCATTGTAGGGTGTATATACACCCATCTGTTTTGTCATGGAATTTTTTTATCATTCAAAACAGAATGAATTGGGGGACATTCGAAAGTGAGAGAATGTCATTGACACAATGATGTTGAAGTGTAGAAATTATTTGGTTAGTGTTATTGTGCAATCGATAGTTCGGTTCGTAGCGTTGTGAACATTGCATTTCTCTGATCCGGAGCGATCATATTACGTATCGATGAAATTTAATTTGAATTAGCTTTGGTGATATTGAGAGTGGAAGGTGTTCGTTGAATTGTGAGGAATATGTTGAAATATTCGGTATTCGTGAGTCTGAAGTAAATGTTTAGGAGATGAAAAGTAGAAATTTTTCTATAGATCACATAACCTCTAAAACAAACAAATGTTATGGAAGTTTGTGGGAAGGAAATTGCACACATTTATCAATGAAAAATTATGGTTTTTATTGGAAAACTGCATGGCAATGGCATTGAAAAAAGTGACAATAAGAAATCTTTCCATTCCCAAGAGATCTCAACCTTGCATTCAATGATTGTGAAATGTGAAGGAGCTGCTATTGTAGTTCATGGTATTGATAATAAATGATAACTGTTACACTATTTTTTCCAGCCAATTTTCGACTTGTTCAATGTCAGCACATGTATCTGAGTCTTTATTAAATGCACTGCATTCGGCAAAATCGATTGGAATATTCAGATGTGCAAACTCGAAGTCTTTGCCTTGTTTCCCAAGAAATATTGAGGAAGAAGTAGCATCAGTTGATTCTAGTTGTCTGGTTTTTGTTACTCTCACAAGATTGATTTCTTTTTCCAACAATGTCTCGATAACTGCGCGCCCTTTCGCCATAGTTTGATCTTGCTTATTACAAAGAATCAGTACTGGAGTTCGTGACTTCATTACATTGTCCGATAACAAAGTGTACAAATATCTGAAATAGATTAGATTATTTATATTAATAAGTCCAAATGGGCTACGTTTTAATCAGTTGCATCACTCACTCAGCAACATCACGGATATCTTTCTGTATAGTGACTGAATCAACCATAAAAATTATGGCCCTCGCTGAAGATTTGTATTTGTCAAAAAATCTATATCTCAATCGTTCGTGTCCAGGAATGTCGATAATCCGAAGATTTTTCTGAAACAGCAGACCAATTTTATCATACAAAAATTCACAAAAAACCAATACTCAACTGTACTCACATCTTTCACTTCAATATCTCCCATATTTTCTTTTGCAGATGTATAAGTTTCAATGAATTTGGAATGAAGCAGACGAGCATAGAGCAATGTTTTGCCTGCGTCGCAGAGTCCTGTGATAAGTACACTTCGACCGGTGGATTTTCGTCTTTGCCAGAGAGCGAACAGTACTAAAGTGGATGCACAAATAATTAATACGAATAAGCTGAGTCAGCGAACGAAAATGTGAAAATTCACTGAGTCATTTTGATATAACTTCGTATGACGTTAGTAGGTGATAGATGAAATTTTTGCCATAATGATATATACATATTTTTTATCTTTCATTTACAGTAGGGGTGATGTTCAATATTGATGAATGAACAATGCATTCGATCTTGTACTATATGTATAATTACCATGCTCTATGTAGATATTTTTTATTCCTCATCTTTTTGATGTTTTATAATTATTGTAAATATCATGAAATACGTATAGTTTAATTACGTATTTGTATATTTTATGTCATGACGGTGAAATAATTTGTTTGTTTTCGGTGGAATTTTGTGGTTAAGTTAGTCGGAATTGGAATGACATGAGAAATATGAAAATAACCTAGCAGACAAATTTTTGCATAATACCTATTGACAAAATAACAGCACATACAGCAACAATTATGGCAATCCACTGTGTTTCTTCATTATTATTTATCAACAGTTTTTCTGCGCGCTTTTCCATTTTCCAGTTCAAACAATGTCAACAGAACAGCTGGAGAAGTTCGATATATTTTTGGACACGTTTGAAAAGTACGAAAGCGAGATGAAGCACCTGTTACTCTGTTCACACCGTTGAAACGTAGACATTTTTACTGCTCCGTCGGTAATGTAACCGCACTAGCACAATAACTGTTGCTTATTGCGGCCAGTAGGCAGCGTTGATCGGAAAGATCGTCGCCATCTTGAGTGTAAAAGTTGTCGAATTGTGCAGGAGTCATACGAGTTGAATTCTCCCGCGTTAAAAACATCCTAAATTTTTCGATGCAATCCACCACGATCCAAAGTCATATGCAACTCACGAAACATCGAATGTGATATTGAATGATTATTAGATGATATCGCATTATTATGTGGACATTAAAGTGATGATATCAGCAATAATTACGATGTTTCCTGGTCATCCATCGAACGACTGTGCCACTGTACAAACTTTTATCCGCAAATTCAACAAGCCCAAAGTATTCAGTCCCTCAAGTAGACGAATTCTCTACATTAGTACTCCTCCAAGATTGTCAAGAATCGTATGGCGATTGTGGTGAGTCTTTGAATTTTCTTCACATAGTAACAATCATTCCAAACCTGGGCAACAATACCAGCCATGATTTAGCGGGCATCAATCTCCATAATTGAATTGTCATAAATCTGATGACACTATGTTATGAGAAGGTTCATATGGAGCATCATAATGTTGGATGTCTCAGCCTGCGATTTAAATCCCGACTATGGCAGATCGTTCAATGTTATCATAGTTTGAAATTATCGATAACAGATGAGTAAAATCCAGATATGAATTTTAACAGGGAGGTCCAAGTGGATCTGTTATCAAGTGTGGACTGTTCATATTACACTTTCAGTTTCCAATGCTTGGAAGTAGGTGGAGTATACCCATAAGTAGGTGCTGCCACGAATAACCCAGTGCTTATACAAACTCCAAATTCGTTTTTATTTTTATCTTCCGTTTTCTCTTTTGAAATAATGGACCACTATGTTTTCAGTACTTCTCCCTTTTTCTCATACGCTGTCGATTGATTTATAAACTGATGATTATATCAATTTCATCGATTCAAGACGCACGTACTTGCGTTTTGTTGGCTCCTTTAGAGGCGGCTTTGAGTGCTTGTACTTACCATACTTGGTTGCTTTATCACAAAATAAATGTGAAAAAAAATTCTTGAACTCAAGACTTACCGCCGCTATCAACGAGTGTCGTTTTGTTTCACCAGGGTGAATTTATTGCGTTGCTCTCTTCACATGGTTTATATACAAGACCAAACAATATATATAAACATATATGTACATGCGTACTTGCACACCCAAATGCATCGTGAATGTGCGGAATTTTTCTTGGACACTGAAAACTCATCGTAACGGCCAATACAATTTTTTATGGCCAACACCAGCAAGTCGTTGGTATGCTGACGAAGTTTAAAAGTGAATAATCAACTGATGTGTTGGTGGGAAATTATTTTGATGGTTATCAGTCTGAAGAAATAATTCAACCTGACAAAAAAATATTCCAATGTTGTATTTTTAGAGTTCTCAAGCTGCTTTTTGTATAGGGTGGTGACATGTACACAATGTACAGGGTGGGATCGTGGTATAAAAGGTTGAACTTTGTAACAAAATGAATCATAAAAATTTGCCTTTATATGAATATTGCCACATAAATCTCCCTGATATGAATACAACCGTGTCGTAGGGGTTTTACATATTGGTATACCATCAGGATACTGAACTATGAATGTTTTATTCACATTGTAACTCCTTTGAAGAGAGAAAAAAAAATGTTGGGCTATTAAAAAATATAAATTCGAGTACAAAGTAGCGAATGGTTTTATTATAAAGTCTTTTTATGAATATGTATGTGTATACACATGTATGTGAACAATAATGATTGTGGCCGTTATTATATAAATGCATTGCTAATAAAATGTTACAAATTCGTTGGGCGTCCCAAATTTTATGGTCTGTCTCAAGCTCTCATATGAAATAAGAAGTGTCCTCGATTGGTTTATGCCCCTGGCTATGTCAATGTTACAATTCTTTCTCACAAACTCTTATTCTGTATTCTCTCGGGGTTTTTTCTTTGATATCTTGTTCATATTCTTTATTGCAAAATGGTTCATTCAATAACCAGTGTGGGATATTTTAATTTTTTTCTTTTCGACTGGGTCACGGAAATTTATGTTGGCTATTGACAAAAATCCGTTCTTTATAATTCAAGATTGATAATCACTTCTGCTTCATGAGTTCAATGTTGAGGGTTGGTTTTAGATATTTTTTTTATCTCATTCTGTTTCATTTGAAGGGCAATTGGTAACGACCAGGTCGTATATTGTGACAGTTGCGGACAATTTTTAACGATGGAATTAATTTTTTTATGGGGTAAAATGTGAATTGAAGATGAATTTATCTGCAGAGTGTTGGATATATTTATTTATGGGGGTTGTTATTTTGCATTTATACGTGAGTGCAGATGTTGAGGTTGTGGCTTTGAGTTTGAAGAACAAAAAAGGGGAGGAAGATTAAAGAAGAATTGATAGAGCTTGTTTGATTATTAAGGTCATAATATGTTTATAATGTGGAATTTTCACAAGAATTCTGATAAGTGGATTGGATTAATTTGCTTCTGAGAAATTATTGATAAAAAGAAGATGTAATAATAATTATCATTATGTGAACCAGTTCATGAGTTGATGTATGTTGTTGTACATGTGGATGGCAACTGTTTGATGCAATAAAGTCATCTTGGTTGCAGTTAGATAGTCATTACACATTTCTTTCAACAATTTTCAGTCACGCTTTTATCGTGCACTATGTACAACATGCGTGAGAAACGTAATGTTTTACGAAAAATGTCGTTTAGGTTGTGGTTTTTTTTTTATATCTGGTATGAAGAACATGGAAAAAATGTTGGGACAATGAAAGGATGAAGATTGAAAATATTTTTATTTATTGGAGTGTGGCTATGCGAGGGTGTGGGATATTTTATTTTATGTGTGCAGGTGGTAAGCGAGGGTGAGATTCGGTCAATCCATTCATTCATCGACCCAAAAGCGCACTGAACCCTTATAAATTTGTTGAGTGTAAAAAAAAATTTTCATTGCTCGATTCGAATGTCAAAATGTGGAAAATGTAGGAGAATTTTTTTTTTTCTCTTCCTTTCTTCGAAAATTCTTTATACGTTTTTCCCCTTTTCAATTTAGAGTGAAGGGTCAAAAGCGATCGTTCCTCGTGTGATTTGGGAAGTGAGATGACAGGGTGAGATTTATGTAATGTTCTCTGTGCACGTTTGTTCATGTAGGGATGGATAATGCGTCTATTGATATTTTTCGATAATTACTGAGAATTATTTTTCAGAAACAATCCGAATGACTTATGAACGTGAAGGAAAATTTTTATTCCATTGAATTCAGGTTAATTTTTTCATTCTTCACTCGTTCAATTCTATCGAAGACTCATGAAGATTTGTTCACATGTAAGCTCACATGCGAAATAAAAAGTGGAACATTACAATTGTTGATGTGATGAAAAGATAGACAAAAAACATTACTTCGCGCAGTTTTCATAAATATATCAAAGCCTTTCAGTGTGACGTACATCGTTGCCAAGGTCTGTCTCATCTTCCCATTTCCGCCAGAGAAAAAAAAAATCCTGCACAGAGAAATTCTCATAAAGCGTTGAAAAAAGAAAAAAAAAATTTATCTATAGACAGAAAAAAAAAAACTTGTGCCACAATGAATTCTTTGTCCGTAAAATCTCTTACCCCATTTTACTCGATTCAACCAGGGCGATTTCTTCTTCTTTTTTTTTCTTCGTCCTTTCGATTCAGAAAAAAATACTCACCAATTACATGAACGTTCTGGTGTTCGGTCATTTATAGTGGATTATATAAAAATATACAGCTGCAATTGTTAGTTTATGTTCAACTATTCAATGAATATACGCGATACTCAAGTGTGCATTGAAACGAATATAATATTTTATCTGAAAATTTTTCTTTGCCATCTATCGCACTTATTGTTCCTTTTTCTTATAAAAAATTCTTCCAATCCCCCACCACAATACAACCCCACCATTATTACCATCTTTTTAATTGCATTATTTATGTCCACTTATCAGTTAATGCTGAAATTCAATTTCACAACGAATTACAATCACACATTTGTAGAATTTCTTCAACGATTATTATCTCTCCCGACAAACATTCACACATAAATACAAACACATATACACAGTGGTGTGTAACGTGAAAGAGGGTGCAAAAAAAAAAAAGAATTAGGCGTACATAGATATACAAAGAGAAGCGAAGCATCTACGAGTGCTTGTCGTTGAATCGCATGTGGAATGTGTGGACCGTGTTCACTACTAATTGCCCATGGTCAGCCATGTTTTTGTGTCACAGCAATCGACATCAATCCCACCCGCACACGCCAACATTGCAAATCCCATCACCATGAAAAAAAAAAAAAAATATCAATATCTCTTCTCAACAATAATAAAAAAAGTAATTGAATACACAAACCTGCTTTATGTCCTATTCGTTCAAATATCTATAAATAATATCGCCACATTATTCAAAATGCTGTGGATGTTCCTAAATGGCGCCATGTTGCCATTAAAATGTCCGAGTACATAGAGGATTGCGGTCACACACATAAAGTTTTTACTTCAACGTAGAGATTTAGTAGATGACAGACAGGAAATCGCGATAGGTGAACGATTCACTTCGGGACAAGTTTCAACAGGATTTTTGCTAACCGGAAACGCATCATGATCGACATATATATGCATAATATATACATGTTGAAGTAATGTGTGTGAATAAATACATAGATGTTTGTATAAAAACATGCACTGTATTCTTTGCATTGGTTTTGCTTACTCGTTTGCGATGTTTATACGCATATATGAATGTATATGTTATATATGTTGCATAAATGCGGCAGCCGATGTTTCGTCTCTGGTCGGTGAATGAATAAAAGATGCAGTAGCACCAGCCGCTGAAACATTGGCATTACTCATTAACCATCTATATATGCGTACATATGTATATAATATATATGTATCCACTGTCCATCGAACAAAATTCAAGCGGAGGAACGTCAAACGATGATACTTGTGTGGGTTTGTTTGGGTGAATGTAGTTTGAACGGGGAAAGAAAGAGGGAATAATAAGACGCACAGTCGGAATACATGAAAGCGTTTGAGTGACGCTATATTGAAAATCAAATGAACGAATGGAGAATATTTATTGTGGATTTATCAATAGTTTTGGATTTAATTTAAATTGTTCACTTGCGTTTTAATGATTATCTTTTGATGTTTCGACTTTAGTATTGTTGTAAAAGACACTGTGGTGTTTGCTATTGTTTCTTCAGGAATATTTAATGGAATTAATTCATTGAAGATCGTTGAGGGGATTTTTTTAAAGAAATAAATTGACAACTGTTATAAAAATTTTCATGATTTGATGATTTTATTTTCTGTTGATTGTTCGAAGAGTTGTGTGGGGTTTTTCGTGAAATTAATTCTGGAAATTTTTCGTATAATGAAAGAGTTTGATGTGAATTAAAAAAAATTGAATGGAGGGATAAAGTATTGGAGGTTTGAATTTTTAGTTGGGTGAATGAATGAATACACATTTTGGGTGGATGTTTGAATCGAGCGTTCAATAATGAAATTCCATTGATGACGTTATCTTGTATAGGAAATTAGTTACGTGATGTTCATAAATAAGAAGGAGATATGCGTGTATGTGTGTATGTGTGGGATGGTCAGCTGGAGGTGTCGAACGTCCTTTAGAGGCTGTCGGAGATACACACATGTATATGTCTGTTTTGTTGGTACGTCTTGTCAGACAGCGACGGGCGTGTGCGGTGATGATAGCGCGATATGGTGTGATGATGGTGGGAAAGGGACACGTGAGGGAATTCGGTCGAAGATATATTCATTGTCCAAAATATGGCAGTGTTTGTGAGAAAAAAAACTTGATCTCAGTTGCATGCAACTGCTTTTTCTTTTTTTTTATATTATTGTTGGTTCACGTGGAGTTTTATGATTTGGAATGATGAGAAAAGTTGGTTTGGTGATGTGAGAATGTCAGTGAAGGATAATGGGGAGGAAAAGAAAAGAATTCCATGGTATTTTGATATTAATTGTGAATTTGATATTGAATTTATTCAGGTTAGGTTGGACTAAATTTATCGATTATTTCTTGTATTTATCACATCGAATTTAGAAAAATAGCAGCGTTGATCAAAGGTTATCAAGTTACGTCACAGCATTTTTTTTGCTTTGGTTTGTAACATTTTCTGTTTCTATTTCAATGCTAATTCATTTTTTTTCTTTGGTTTAATGGGGTTACTTTGTTGTGTAAGTAGTGGGGAATGACCTTAGACTTGGAATATAAAGACGTGAAGCATCTTTGATGATTTCATAGTGAAGAAATTAGAGTGGAGTCACACTGGTAATATAAATAGATAAAAGACAAAATGCGAATCGTTGTAGCTTTGTTTGTGTTTATTTTCGGGGCTTGTTTGTTCTCAGAAGGGATGAGTAAGTAAATATTTTACTGTGAAATTGATTTGCTTATGTAGTGACACTGAATTTCTTGATAAAAGGTCGCTGTCATCGAATGGATGATCCAAATCCTGACAATACTGTACCGGCTGGTACTAAATACGCAATCGATTGCATCGAGTATCTGTGTCATGAAGACGGTTCGTGGAGTGGTAAAGGGTAACTGGAATAATTCTAAATTAATTTCAAATCAATTTTCTCACGTCATTCTTTCATCACGCACAACAATTTCCATGTGATAGATGTGCGTTAGCTCGTTGCGTGAAGCAAATTGGAGAAGTTCCAGCCAATAATTCTCTGCCTTATCCCATGTGCTGTCCACGTCCTATTTGTGGATGAAGAAATCAACGAGAATTCATTGAATTCATCAAACTATGTATAAATAAATTACACAACAAAATCATCCTCGTCGATATTCATAATGAAAATCACATCCTCGACATAAAACCAACAATTGATAAAATTTATTGAATTTTATTACAAAGACAAATTTTAATAAAGTTTGTGAAAAATTCTCCAAGATTAATATTAAAAATTCAATATTAAAAAATTCATGACATTTTATCAATAATAAAATATACTTGGGGAGGTTTTTTGGATCACAACTGCAAAAGGGGGTGGGGTGAATGTATATTCTGTTGGAGGGTTATAAAAAGAGAAATGAGAGTAGTCGCGCTAGTACGTTGAAGATATTTCATCACGACATCTGCATACTCCTATATCACAGTGGCAGTGGTGACCCGGTGGAGAGAAACATATACGTCGAACTCTTTATACATTATGTACTTATGTATTTATATATATATGTAGTCATCCCAATGTGTGGGCCAAATGTGCCGGTATAAAGGGAATATACATAAGATCCAAGAGAAGATGAGAGCAGAAGAGGAAGGGGGATAAAGTATCCGCAGAATGATCGTAAAATATGTGATATCATCTTCGTGTGGCCGAGCGCCAGTTGGGGGCTTTGTCTCCACTATGTGAGTTGTGTAGCAGCATTGTTTCCGTCGTTCCTTCATCTTGGCCAACACACGAGAATAAACGCACACACAAATACACACTTGAGCACAAATACACATTCATATATCATGATGCAACTGCTTTGGCGAAATTTTTTTTTGCTCTTGGATTGATGAATTGAAAATTTAATCGAGTCATGTACTTTGGCATGATAGTCACACTATTTGTTGGTTTTAACTTGGTATTTTTTGATTTTTATTCATTTTTCATCGAGATAAAACATGATGGTAAAATATATTTTCGTGGATATTTGGAGTTCATGAATATCATGAGATTTTTATGCAATGTGAGAACGTGTTTAGTCATGTTGGCTGCGATTGTGATGCAAAAAGATTTAA
Organism: Meteorus sp. PSUC_FEM 10030008; assembly: GCA_018881525.1. Taxonomy (NCBI): domain Eukaryota; kingdom Metazoa; phylum Arthropoda; class Insecta; order Hymenoptera; family Braconidae; genus Meteorus; species Meteorus sp. PSUC_FEM 10030008. The sequence goes on along the minus strand of JABMBR010012813.1, from coordinate 13,877 downwards.
AAGTAAAATTTTTTGGTAGATAGAATATCGTCAGCGATATCCATTCGCGGGCGTTGGATTTTTATTTTTTTTTTTCGTTTCTTTCTTTATTCCATTCGTCTTCACAATTCTTTCTTTCATCGAATGTATTTTGTGCATGAGGATGAACGTTGATCCTTCAACGCATGCGCGCATGCGATATACATATCCAGTAAGGGCATCAATCTGCCTCAAGATGCAAATATTTCGTGGAAAAAATTGTCCACCAAACATACATTTGTATATGGTACAATACAAATACAAATACACACAGTTGCTGTTGTGTATAGACAATTAATCACTCGCTTGTGCGCAAGGCGCGCGCGCATCACTCTCACTCCCTTTGGCTACTACAACTCGCGAGGGCGCATTCGTCGTTGTGGACTTGCGCAATTTGTTATTGTTGACAGGACCTTGAGGCCATACGAATGTATTTGGTTGATGCGCTTTTTTTCTTTACTCGCTTGAGTTGCGGATCCATCGATAAATATGTATATGCGTCTACCGAAAAGAGAATCGGTGGAACGAGAATTGTCGATATGTAGCAGTTGTTTGTATAAACGCACATGATATAGCCCGAAACTTTTTTGCATGTAACCACGATCGCTACTTGGTTTTCACGATTGCGCGTGCGCGCACGCAAACATCGAGTGCGCTGTCTACCGTGCGGGATAATGCGATAATACAAAAGAAAATGAACGGTTTGTGCGATTGCTTACCGGTTTAAAACACGAGATATTGCAATACTCGATAATATTTGAAGATGCCGAATATTGATATGAAATCGTGAGAGGACCGAAGATTTTTTTGTTCTTCTTGCTCGTCTATGGTGCTACGCAGTTGGTTCCCTACCGGTACTGGCGAATCGCCACTGCTTTGTATATCTGTATGTTTATACTCGCATGCAGGCTCGTATTTTTATTTATTTTTCATTTGTATATTTTATTTTTTGGATTTTTTTTTGTCAGATGATAGGGGTGTGCGGTGAAGTGACCCGGACATGCTTCCCGGGTTGCTACTGCGTTGTATGTGCGTGTGCGCGCTTCGTGTCTGCCATTTTACTTGTTTCTCTCTTATTTACCATGTTCACATTTTTATAAAACGTGAATGCAGATAAAATCCGATAAAACCTGAGTGTTTGGAGTGTTGGAAATTGTTCGTCTCTTTGAGTTTTTAATGCAGATTTTTGTAATTTTTTTTATATGAGATTTAATTCTCATTTTATTTTATAATAATTTTAGAGGGTAATATTGAAAATTTTTGTGATGGAAGATGAAGAAGATCGTGAACATGACAATAAATTTCTCTTTCTTTTCGTTGCCTGATTGAATCAATTAATCATTCTGTTTAGGCTGAAGGTTGGAATATTGACTTTTCCCCTCATGAATTTGTGTATCTACGCAGGGTGGATTTATATAAATAGATTATGAATATGATGCGTTGTATTGGTGGTTAAAAATGACGTCAACAATTAAGATTAATGCACTTACAAATGTGGGATTGGTTGATCAATGCTCTTTGGAATAAATTTTAACTTTTATTTATGTTTGTATATATTTTATATGTGAAAGATTTACATAGTTAATGCAATGTTTGAATGTGTCAAGCGATGAAGATAAATATTTGTATTGTAGCAAAGTCAAAACTTGCAGGACTAATAACAAATGTGCATCATTCAATAAAAATCGTTTGCGATTGATATAAAGTTTTTATAACTCATTCAAATCACATTTAATGCATCATGCTGCGAGATTTTTATTATACAAATGAACGATAATCAGAAATTTATTGTTATGTAAATAAACCGTCTAATGATTGACGAATGATTGAAGACATTTTTGAGGTTTAAACATTTTCCGATGATTTTATTATTTTTATTTCATCTCAAGTTCATTCTGAGTTTGTGAAAGAATATCCGGGTGAATTCTTGACCCGCGTAACGTGATTTTATCATGGGTGAAATATGTACACAAGTCGACAGGAAGGATATACGAAGGTATTTTTGCATGTTCAAATGTATATGGGATATTATAACTCCTGTGATGAATAAAAGCTAGAAGATGTTGTTGCTATTTTTTGAAAAACAAATCAAACTTTTGTGTGATCTACACAAAATTTTGGGCAAAGGATTTTTCCACATAAAATTGAAGACAGCGATCGAATCGTTTGCCCTTCAACCAGTTCGATCGTGATTTCAATTCAAATAATTCCCACAGTTAAATAACGTCGATTAAAATATTTAATATTTAATACTGACAGATGAATTGGCAGAACGTCAATGAGAAGCTCATACAAGGAGGGAGTTTATGAAAAAAGTAGTGGGGCGCGGGGTTACGATGCGCTTCGGCATTCAGAATTCATCAAAACCACTTTCGTTCTTTGCGCAGCATGACGTCACACATCCATCGAGGCATCTGAGCAGATCCGTCATTAGCGAATTTACATACGCCAATCATTCAATGCCGAGAGAACGGTCGTTTCTTATAATCTTTTTATTTCCCTTCAACTTCTTTCTTTTTTTTTTATTTCTCCTCAGTACGGATTTGCATATCATTTTAATTCACAGAGTTGGCACCCTCGTGATGTGTCAAAGAGAGCACTGTAACTTGAATGAAAATGTACGAGCGAATATTTTTTAGTCGAGCGCATAAATTGTCCAACGTTCGATATGTGAATAATTTTGTTTTTGTTTTATTTTCTTTTCTCGTTTTTATTTGCAACGTTGTCAACCAGAAAATTGTCATTCACGTATATTATTCAACTGCAATGCAATCACAATTTATTTTGCTATGAAAAAAAAAAAAAATCACACGAGTGAATAAAGAAATTTGCCACAAGCTTTCTTCATCTGTTGAATAATATTGAACGAGACGTGCGTGGAAATGTGGGCAAAGTATATAGCGAATATTGAAGAACTGGTTGGTAAAACTGCCCTGCACATCCGGTTGAAGTGAGGGAAAAAAAAGTCTTGATCGTTTCTGATGCCGTATCTCTTGTCGTTGTGCTTTGTTCATTGTTTTGTATTATGTGATGCAATTTCATTGACAAAAACATTTTCAATGTGGGTGAAAACATTGAGTGCACTGATATTGTGTGTAGGTATTTGTAGCAGTGTTTGTTTCTGCGTGTTGGGACATGTTGCAAAATATGTTTATGGTGATATTTCCATCGTACGCGTCATGCAATTGCAATTTTATTTTCATGTTGTTGACATCAGAATTTATTTTTATAAATTTTTATGGACAATATCAAATGAGCGTTAGTTTTTGATATTTTTTTTTTCTCCCGCGTAAACAAATTTTGACGTAGAGAATTCCGATGTATTCATTGCGATGTATTTTAATCAAAGGACATTTTGATACGGCAGCTGAACGTCACGCGCACACACACGCGCATATATAAATACATAAATTCTCTCCCCTTTGAGATATTGCCAGATAGATCATCTCCCTTGGCGCACATCCACGTCATTATCTCTCGACTGACCCCTTGGACCCGAACGCGATCCTTTCTGCATGAGCAAAGTACGTAATTTACGGGTCTCGCGTTTCTCTCTCGATCTCAACCACCGAGCGATTTACTGCGGCTGAAGTGCCCTAAGGTCACCCTTAGCAGGGGTTCCATCGACTATGTGCACTGCTGCTGGTGCCCATTGGCCTTGTCTTTCATGACAACGATGATGAGCGCTGTGTGCATTCACAATTTTCGGTCACTCGCTGAATTATTTTGTACGTGACATATTCACTCTGTGTCTACTACATCGAAAAATTCAATTTCATGCCAAAGTGTTTCATTTCTTTTTCATATTCACTCTGAATAAATTCCATCATTGCTGTTGGATTTCAACTAGATGTTCAATTAATTTGAAAAAAAGTCTTGAACGTACCAGAAATTCTCAATAAAAATTTTTAAACGACCAAGTCATTTTCGTTCTCACAAAAATTCTAACGAGAATTTATCAATTGTCCGATTATTTCAATCTAAACATAAACAATTGTCGTCACAGAGTTAATAGTTAATTTTCCAAACAATTTTTCGTTATCCAATTGACCGGTACCTCGTTTGTCGTGTATATATAATCATTGTAAGGGATCATCGGGTCGAGGACCATAACACGAGAATGTATCATGTGAGAGTGAGAAAGAAACAAAGAAAGAGAGAACATGAGCAACGTTTACCGTGTGCGGTGAGTGTGGTGAGTGGCAGAAAGTGAACGAGTGAAAGAGACAGTGAGCAACGGTTACAAATGAGTACGAGTGAAAAAGCAAGTAAGGATACGTTATACGAGTAATATAAAAGATGAAGAGTGAGAGCAAACGTTTGGTATAGATATATAAGACCCTCCGGGGACTCGGCACATCCCCCACTTTGAATACCCACAATCGTGGCCGGCAGGTGGCCCCGTCTTGCTGGTATGGGCTTCGGTCTAAGTCTCCACGGATGAGAATCTCGATGGACACGCGCGCGCCACGAGATGGAAACGTAGATTGTGCCCTGTTCACCTCCACCATTCCCTTTCTCTACATTGCCATCTTTGGTCTCAACCACCTTCCTCTCGTTCGTGGCCGCGCGTCTTTCACGTTTATATTCCCATCCCTACCGACCTATCTGCAACTCCTTTTATTCACTCCAACATCCTTCTTCGTTCGTGTTTTACGTACATATGTATGTCTATATATAATATAATATATAACCGGTACGTATATTCCACATGACGATGCATCGCATCGCACATATCACGTCGCTTCTCTTTCTTTATACTTGTCATCAATTTTTATATATCTTTTCACTCTGATCATGTCGCTTTGACCATTTTCTCATGGTCTCATCCTTCTGACTTGTTATTTTGTCGCGTATATTTGTAGGAATTTTTTATTTCGTTGGCTTTGTTTCATCATGTTGCAATCAGTCCATTTGCATTGGTGGATAACGATGAAGAACTCGTGAGAAAGGAGAATATTTGTCGATGGGATTTTTTATAATTTCAGATGTGGAAAGAGGATGAATGAAAATAGAAGACAATGAAGGAATAAAATATTTTTTTTATGTGTCGCTTTGGTGAATTCATATGGGCCCATTGTCCTTTCATTTTTGGTTTATTGTTTGTGATATTTTTGGTAGTGTGGTGGTGGATGTGGTGAGTCGAATTTGGATATATTTTTATGTGGATTTTATATTTGGGTTGGGTTTTATTTTATTTTTTAAATGACTTTTGTAAGTTGTGCTGGTGCAGTTGCTCTCTTTCTCCTTCATTGGTTCTTCTCATTTCTCTGCCTCGATCGTTTCTCCCCTGGGGGACGGGAATTTTTCGTGGCTTCCCGTGTATGCATAAGCTTGCCACTCTCGTTGACGGATAACATGCATTTCCGTTAGTCACATGGTATATAAAATGACAACACTTGTTATTGGTGTATTATGGTCAATTGGACAAAAGTGTCTGGGTGATGTTGAAAGATTGACAACTCAGCGTCTAGACGAGCTTTAATATCACTATATTGAACTTTATCATTTGATTGTAATGAGATATGAACAATGAAGGGTTGAGTGGATGGATCAAAGGAATTTTTTATTGTTGAGTTTGTTAATTTTTTGATCTTCCTGTATTTTTATCAGATTTTTCAATAAAATTTTTATCATGAAAAGGGGGAAGTGGAAATGTAAAAAGTGATCTTCATCTTGGCATGAAGATGAATATTTTTAACCGACAATATTCTACCCCGTCGTGCCAGGATGATCTCAATTAAACGGGTTTATCCAAATCACCGGGGGGTCGGAGATGTTGCGCGCGGTCCGAATGACAACGAAATCTGAATGAGAAATCAGATGGCCGGATACAGTAAATACAAAACGCAATATTTTTAATTCGGGGGATGAAGATTGGACGTGTTGTATCGTGATGTCATGAGAAGTGGATTGCAGTGGATTTTGTGCATAAATTACAAGCTGAAAAAAATTTGTTAGTTTCTGTTTATTGGAGTCGATTGTTCAGTCAATGAGACAAAGGATTTATACACAAAATATTTTCACATGACGCAATAAAATTCTGCATGTGAAGTAGGAGTACAATGAACCGAAAAAACGTTCAATTGGACAAGCAAAAAATTATGAAAATCATGATATGATGCAACGTCGACTGTATCACGACCATGGTCGATTCATCCAGAAGTGTCCGCGATGTTTTATTCTTCGTTTTTGCATGTCGTTGACTCCCCGTCGTTAGTGACTCGTTTTTATTTTCTTTTTTCGTATAGAGGAACTGAAGATCGCGCGGTCGCATTGCCATATCGCAATGAGGTGTGGATTGTAAATGAAGCTTAATGACGATGAACAGTCCTTTCATTTTTCATGGTTTCGACGCCTTAATAAGGAGATAGGAAGAGGGGGATGGAGTAATAAAGTAGAGGGAGAGAGAGGGGGACTTCGAGTGTGGTGTATGTACATCTGTTTAACGTTTACGTTACTGAAACATCTGACCACTGATCACGCGTTTCACTTTCTCTTTATTCTTCTTCATCTTTCATTTTAATTTTGATTTTTTCTCTATCGCTCATTGTTAGCTCGATATCAAAGTCAAATAGCATTTTCAGCAAGAAGAAATAGCAGTTCTTCCTCCAATCCACACGAACGTTCAATTCATCGATGAAAGAGTCCAAATATTAACGAATGAATAAAAGAATTAGTGAACGTACCATTTCTCTTTTTCTCTTGTCGAATTTATTCCGTCATATTTGCACAATATTGGACAGAAATAAAAAAATTGCTGACGGTATTTGATATCACCCTACTGCATGAAGCTGATATTCAACACCGTATGGCTGCATTGACGTGTAGATCAAATCATAAAGAAAAAAAAATAAGAAAAAAAACGGAAAGGAGAAATACGACAGTCGCTTATATTGGACATCCAGTCCCATCATGTGCTCGTTTCACTTGTCACAAAAGAGAAGAGGGTAAAAAATGTAATATACATAAATGAAAGTGATGATATAGGGACAAGTATAACTGACTCAATTGGGGTTGAAATTGATTTAAATACATTTTTCATTTATCAAAGGTGAGATTGCCAAACAATGTGGTGAAACTTCTTCTTCGAGTGGGGTCCAACTAACCATCTTCAACTTTTTTTTCTTTCATTATTTGAAATATGCACACGTGGTTGGCCTTTGAAATCTACGAGGATAAAAAAGCAAGATGTACTTGATCAATTTAGCTGGTATGATTTATTCGTTATACCGTTGATAATGCATAGAAATTTCATCTTGAAATTCGTTACACTTGCTCACACCAAAATGGAACTTAAGATCTCACCTGGTCTGTGAGTTGAAGCAGTGGATATTGCACAAGGGTTCATCTTGGTTGCTTGAATTGGGGAGCATGTAGGGGTCTGTATCAATTGGACCAGTTTCCAAATTGCTTTGTCATCAAGTGCTACCACTCAAGTATTACATTTGTATACGAATCGCATGATTATGGTGTTATACCGGATTGGACCCTCTTATTGAGTAAATTATATTGTGATTCACACTGTCAGTAAGTCATAGTGGTCATACCAGTCTTCTAAAATCATAAATTCATCAAGATTTTCATTGCTGATATTTTTTTCTCATCAACTATTCTTCATACCATTTTATTTCTATTATCAATAACAAAAGAAATAGTGACGTTGAAAAAGTTTGAATTAACTCTTGAACCACTGGATATTTTCATGGATGTGAATAAAGTAATTGCCTTGCTGCTATAGGTGTGTGTGAGTGTGTGAGAGCGTGTGTGGGTTAGAGTAGGGGACTGAAAGGCTAAAACAATCAAGAGAATCAATTCATCTTCGGTTAGAATAAAAGGAAAAAAATATGTGAGAGACAACGAGGTAGCCCCCAGCTGATGCACTTAAAGTGTTGTTTCCATTCTACTTGAGCGATGTAGGCGTGAGAGACGTTAACGAATCTCTCTCATTTTCGACGTTGGGATATATTCAAGATGGTGATTGAAAGTCTTTTCGTGTATACAATCTTGACTGGAATAAATTACATCATCAATGAAGATATGAGATATCCTCATGTGTGCATCGAGGTGTTTGATAAATTTTCATCTATGTTGCATTTGAAGTTGGACATAATGAGAATAAAATTTTATTACAAAGTCAATGAATATCTTCATAGACTTGGGTATGGTGCTGGACAATTTCTGATTGTTGTGCTGATTCAATTGGACAGTTCTAGCGATAAATCAAGGGCAGTATGAACGAATTGGTTGCAGCTATTGATGACTGATACATTTGGGAGATGAAAATATTTGTTTCGTATTTCTTTTTTGTTTTTAGGATGAAGAGCAGAAGTTTCTGATGTAACTTGCTCATGATGAATAAATATTTCAATACAGCCAGTGTCACATCAATCACGTACGATCTGAGAACTTTTATATGGGTGCATACATGTTGAAATGTTGATGTATACGAGAGGAAAAAGTTGTTGAGGATTGATAAAAAGTGAGATTCAGTCTGGATGTGTTTTGCGATGAGGATTCGCATTTCATTTCACTTACCATATACGCTACTTCGTATAAGTGGGTCTCAAATTTGTTGATCAACGTTTGCGTTTCAATTCAACAGACAGACATCGAAGTTTATTTTATACTCTTCATGATGCTGTGTATATAACAGTTGCAAACACTGCGATCTTCGTCTGGAATTCCATTTTTCCAGCTATCTCGAAAAATTTCTTCATAGATAGCTGCAATAAAATATACAGTACTGTTCGTGCAGTACTGTTCGTGACTGCACTGTACAGTGCTCATCTTCCTGAAGAACAATTTGGGTTGGACGTTTCTCTGTGAAGATTTTTGGCTCAGATATAACGATTTGAAGTTGATTTTTTCTCACCTCTCAGCGGTCATAATATGATGAACAATTGCACACCTCCAATATGTCAAAACTCGTCCAAAAACCAAAGTAGAAGACTGCATCGCTCATTGTTATGAGGTCATGTGTTCCATTTGCTTCAATCCCTGGAAGTGCTTGAGCAAATATAGCAATATGTTGCCAAGGAAGTACATACGAAGTTCAACTTCTTGCTTGTGTACTTAAATACACACACGAGTTTTTCCCTACTCACTGAATGGTCTAATTGAATGTTCGTTAATCTAGGACATTTTCCATGTCTTGATAGTTCTCTGCAGTCACACCGAAGAATTTTTATAGTAATCGTCAAAGTTAAAAAGTTTCAGCGTCATGATAATTATCTCAAAAAAAATATATCGCCGTTGGGTGAGAATCAACAGTTGTGTGCGTGATGTTATAAAATGCTCGGGCAACATCCTTTTTCTTTGCCTTCTGTTAATCCTCGATACAATTTCAATCTACGTTTCATTCTTTCTCTCCTTTACATTCGGAACACCTTTGATCGGATGTGTACTAAATGCTACACAGTGAGTGTTGTGACAAAAAAAATTCACAGCTACAATCACACTTATGTTTATAGCTCTGTTGCGAACACCCCATGGGGCATCGTTGACTTACTTATGTTTTGCTTTTTTTTTGGGTTTCTTCCATTGCAAAATGTTATACGCTGTCCAATTGAGATGAGAGCTCTGCCGCGACTTATATGGAATTTTAATATTTGTTATATTTTTATTTTCAACCACTTCAGGATGTTGATGACGATGAACAATTTATTTTTCATATTATTATTATTGTTGCAATTCATTTAATTGAAAAAAAAAAAACGTTGGGTGTTGTAGATTAAATTATGTGAAATTGATAATGTTAATGGAGAATCGGAGTAAAACAGTTACATGCGGCGGTAAGAGATCGAGGGCGACATAATTATGATCATGTTTGTAGTCAGAGGAATTTATTGAAGAATTTCGAATGTATTTCGTATGCGCATTGATATAAAACTTGTGTGTTCAAGTCACATTAATTGTGTTGAGGTGTGATTGCACTTTCCAATAGTCATTAACGAGGTGTGTTAGAAGATGACGTTTGCAATGGAGATTGATAGTGAGATTGGTTGGTGAAAGAATTTTATGAGGGCAAAGAATTTTTTCGAGTGTTCATATTCCATGCATGAATAAATTAATTAAATGTGATTCATCTCAATTTGAAGTGAATTTCAGTGTGGTCAAGAGTATCATCTGATACTTTCCTTCATCTTGGTGTTGGAGACAAAATTGTTTTCACATTTGACAATGAACTTCTGTTATTAGACATCCAAGTGATAATTATTTTTAATACATTCTCGATTTAGAAAGAATTTTGTGATTTATTACAGAGACATTTCGACAAATGGTGATTTCAGAAGGGACATATTGGCTTCTTATTGTCATAAAACTCAATGTTAAGTATACTTGAATTTTTATATGAACGTAACGTGGGTGAGTTGGCGATTTTGGACGAATGTTCTATTGTTGAATATTGAAAAAGTTGGCCTTTAGCCAAATGGAAGTCTATTATGTCCAATTGTAAAATTGTCTCTTTTGTAAACAGGAGTTGGTATTTGGTGTGTATAAAAAGGTGTGTCACCCCTCCATACCTTTCGGGCTCATTGATACCTTCCAAAGCAATTCATATCGAGTTCATTTTGAAGAATCGTCAGCCCATCTGCAGGAACTTTTACAATTGACACAGTCACACTCTGTTGGTTATTTTTGATTCAATGACTGTCAGCGCGAGACAACTTGGTGGCCAGTGAATTTTTTTTTCTTCCCATTCTATTTTCAAAATCTCTTTCGGGAGCGTTTTTAAATGTTAACTACGCTATAGATGTCGGAGAAATTCCAAAATATATTCGATATGTCTCACTATTGTGAATGTGTGCTAAGTAATTGTTTGAATTTTTTGAAATTGACCGCGTTCATTCTTGCAGCTTTTCATATTGCTACAGCCAAGGTTATTGGTGTTTTTATTGCTCTGTTCATTCAGGTTTATATGGCTATTATAAATATTGGATGACTGTGAGATGAATAGGTGTGAGAATAGGTAAGAAACGTCATTAAACTGCTTTGAATGAGGATTTACGTGTGCATGAAACGATAAAGGAAACAGAGAAGAGGAAAATATTTTTTTTCATTCACTTCAATGTCGCTTCCCACTGTTTTTTCTCCAAATTTTTGAGATGAATCACATCAATGATGTTCCTATAAAAAATGTGATCATGAGAAATTTATCAATCAAGTTCTCAGCAACATTTTTCGTTCCGACTTCCGATAAAAATTATTCTTTCAATAATTTACAATTTACATCTGTCCGTATCTAAAGTGTTTTATGTATTTTTTTTTTGACTAACTTCAAGCATTTTCTTAGTTCACTAACAATAAAATGGAGTTTCCGGTTTTTCTTGCATAGAATTGACAACTGTCGAAGCATCAAGTACGTTTGTATAGTTATAGACTACTCACTGTGCTGTGTGGCAAGGACACGATTCACAAATTCACAGAAGACATTTTCATGAATGGATTTAGGGAAGTGGTATGGTCAGTCACTGTATATAAATTTTTTTCAATAGTCTACCATCAATGTAATGTATACAAAGTGGCGACTCTTCTTTCGAGTGACTTTGTAGTGGCCAATTCATTGACAATTCTTGAAGCATTTGACGCGCCCTACGGTTTCGTTGCGGAAAAACGTTGAGGGTTTTACACTTGACTGTGAAAATGGACAAAACTCCACGTTCAATCGCAACACGCGTCCACAAAAGATATCTGTGTGTGTGTGACTCTGTATTTGTATGCACAACTTTTTTTTTCACTTCCATTGTTCAGTTTGCGAAAAAAAATCATCTGCAGTGTCTCGAGATTTAGAGAAATTTCGTTTTCATGTATTCTATCGGAAAAATTTTTTCGTTCCTGACGGAATGGAAGAAAACCGACTGCAGCTGCTCTTTTTCTCAGTAAATTTTTCACATAGCGTCTTGTAATTTTTTATTACATCAATTAAATAATTTCGATTAATATTCGATACTTGAAAGTGAATAATCTGCTCTCAGGTGTTATTTAATAAAATTATTTAGTCGAATAAGTCATCACTGACCTAAAAACCTGGAAATAATTTTTAAGTGTAGATAAAAAATTTAGTGAGACAGTCGTTGGCTGTAACGACAGACGAGGAATGAAATTTTCTGCAGAAAGTTTTTTTATTTTATCTTCACAATAGTCATTTCATGTCTACTAAAATCCACCACTCATCAGACGTTCTTTTGGCTTTCTCTTTCCCATATAAATAAAGTGCATATACATATATAGATACTTCCCTCTTCTGCTTATTCTTTTCTCGTGTTTCGCTCACACGTATATCCTTTTTCTTCATCCTTTTTCTCAGTCACGATGTCGTGATATTGTATACTAAAAACCCACGAGTTTTTGTGTCGTCGCACATTGCTCGACAAAGTCCTTTTGGCTTGTTTGGTAGCCTGATGGATGCCCATTGCGTGGGCAATGCGTTTCGTTTATTCAACCAACAGCAATGAAAAATCTTGGTATGTGCGCTCTACTCTTCTTTACTCCATTGCTCTAACGGCCATTCTTTCCTTTTTCCATAAACACTTACTCCTTCACTTTCTTTTTTTTTTTTATTTTCTTTTATTCTTAGTTAGAGTTTGTGTGTGTCTCAGGCGATGCTGAGAAAAGTACTTTGAGTGTCGTCTGGTTTGGTGGCTCCCCGTTAAACTTTGTTGCTGAACCCTTTTTCTCTTCTTTGTTTTGTCGTTGAGAAATCCTGAGAAGCCATTATTGAAGGAGTGTCTGACATGTAAATTACGCACGTGCGACTACGATGAGTGATCATTCGACAATAGGGTTGAATAATAATGATTTGCTCATAGTGATGTTGATAAATAAATGGTTGGATTGACGAGGTTTTTTTTTTCTTCAATGTCGACATTTCTCTGTTATATCTTCAACAGAAGAAACTTTTTATCTCCTTCTCTTTTACCTGGATGTATATTAACGAATTTTTTTTTTTTTTTTCACTTCGTAAAAATTGTTCGAGACATGTGCGCGAGGGATACCCGTGAATTATCGAAGAAAAAATTACCGACAATGACGACAGAGCATGAATCGATATTTCTCTTGTATACGTACGTGTATGTGGTCTCACATCCATCGGAATTTGCACGCAAAGAGCACTCGGTATGAATGTCCTAAGGCTTGCAATTTCGTGGGCGTACAGTCAGGCGTGGAAAGAGTACAGGAAAAAAATGAAAGAAGAGAAAAAAAAATGAGAATAAAATTGGACGAGGACAAAACAAAAATAAAATTCACATGACAAAGAGATGAAGAGGAAAGAGGGCGGTTGTGTGTAAGAGAAAAAAGCAGTTGTGAAGTTTGTGTGTGCTCTTGTATAAATGAATGGCTTGCAATTACCTGCAATTTACCCTGTTCTTATATACAGACATAGCCCACTTTTACTTTATTTTATTTATTTATATTTATTTATTTTTTCGTCAGTTTTTTTTTCTTTATTCCGTTTTATCGTTCACTTCTTATTTTTGACAATATAGCATCAACCTCGCTTGTTTCAAGCGCGTCTTCACTTTGTGAAAAATAACCAACGGCGATTCATCGATCCCAAGGTAATTGTCAGCGCTCAGCGCTCAGGCTCCCCTGTGCACGCGCAGGTGTAACACAGAATAACACGAATTTATTTACCAGCGGGGAATTTATCAGTGTTGCTCTGGTGATAAACACGATAATATATTATTGCGTGGGTGGACAAATACAATTGGAAAGCAGAGGTCATAAAAATTTATTTTATGCATAAAGACACTCAAAAATTATTTTCATCAAATGACATATCAATCGAGAAATAAGTCGAGTCATCTAAAAATTATCAACGAATTTACAGAATTAAAATCATCCCCCCCCCCCCC